>ONZH01021612.1:0-124989 GCA_900303285.1 Rhinella marina | reverse complement strand
TTCATGCTGAGCAGTGAGTTTTTCAACAGGCAAAGCAATGGGATGGTGAGGCTGATAATGGCGGCATCGCCGCTGACCATCTGTGTTGACTCCGCAAAGTTGCTCAACACCTGACAGATATCAAACATCCACGTCCACTCCTCATTGTAGACTTGAGGAAGCTGACTGACCTGACTACCAGTTCTGGTGGAAGTTAACATCTGGCAGTCTACAATCGCTCTGCGCTGCTGGTAAACTCTGGATAACATGTTTAATGTCGAATTCCATCTCGTGGGCAAGTCGCACAACAGTCGGTGAGCTGGCAGTTGTAGGTGCCGCTGCGCTGCCCTGAAAGTGGCAGCATCTGTGGTTGACTTGCGGAAATGCGCACAGATGCGGCGCACCTTGGTGAGCAAATCTGACAAATTGGGGTATGTCTTGAGAAACCGCTGAACTATGAGATTGAACACGTGGGCCAGACATGGGCACATGTGTCAGTCTGCCGAGTTGCAGAGCCGCCACCAGGTTACGCCCGTTGTCACACACAACTATGCCTGGCTTGAGGTTCAGCGGTGCCAGCCACAGATCGGTCTGCGCCGTGATGCCCTGTAATAGCTCTTGGGCGGTGTGCCTTTTGTCACCTAAGCTCAGCAGTTTGAGCACCGCCTGCTGGCGCTTACCCACGGCACTGCTGCTGCGCCTAGAGCTACCGACTGAAGGCGCCGTGCCCACGGATGGTAATTCGGAGGAGGAGGGGTTGGAGGAAGAGGCATAGTACATCTGAGAAACCGTGACCAAGGTAGGCCCCGCAATCCTCGGTGTGGGCAGTACATGAGCGGCCCCAGGGTCAGATTCGGTCCCAGTCTCCACCAAGTTAACCCAATGTGCCGTCAGTGAGATATAGTGTCCCTGCCCGGCAGCACTTGTCCACGTGTCCGTGGTTAGGTGGACCTTATCACTAACCGCATTGGTCAGGGCACAGATGATGTTCTCTGGCACGTGCTGGTGTAGGGCTGGGATGGCACATCGGGAAAAATAGTGGCGGCTGGGGACCAAGTACCGAGGGACAGCCACCGCCATCAGGTTGCGGAAAGCCTTAGTCTTTACCAGTCTATAGGGCAGCATCTCCAGGCTCACAATTTGGAGATGTGGACGTTTAGGGCTTGAGCATGTGGGTGGCTGGAATTGTATTTGCGTTTGCGCTCAAATGTCTGCTGCAAAGACAGCTGAAAGCTGCGCTGGGACAGATTGGTGGAGGCTGTGGAGGATCGTGGAGGTGAAGGGGTGGTTGTAGGGCGGGAGGCGCTCGTGCTGGGGTCCTGGGCGGGGGTTGACTCGCTGAGCCAGCATGTGACACAGGGGAAGGGGCAGTGGTGTGACCCGCAGGAGGTGAACGGCCTTGGTTCCACTGAGTCGGGTGTTTAGCACTCATATGCCTAGGCATGCTGGTAGTGGTTAGGCTGGTAGTGGTGGCTCCCCTGCTGATCCTGGTGTGGCACAGGTTGCACACCACAGTCCATCGGTCATCCTCACTTTCTTTAAAAAACCTCCAGACTTGCGAACATCTAGGCCTCGGCACGGGAGCTTGACTCCATGAAACAGTTGCTGATCTACCTGCTCTGGCCCTGCTTCTCCCTCTGGCCACCCCACTGCCTCTTCCAACCTGTTCTGGTGCTGCACTTGCCTCCCCCTCAGAAGCACTGTCTTGAGTTGGATTACCAACCCAGCTTGGGTCAGTTACCTCATCATCCACCAGCTCTTCCTCCGATTGCTCACTCTGCTCCCCCCTCGGACTTACTGCCCTGACAACAACGTCACTGTCTGAAAACCGTGTCTCATCATCATCATCATTATCATCCGACACCTCTTCACGCCGCACTACTTGCACTAAGTCCACACTCTCATCACCCACAGACTGCGAAAGTTCTGAATTTTGGGCATCGGGACAGAGCAACTGCTCAGGTTGCTGTTGAGCAGTGGTTTGTGTCTCTGGGTAGGGTCCTGAAAAGAGTTCCTGTAAGTATGCCTGATCTGAATCCATACTTTCCGTGGGGGGGCAGGCTGGGGGAAGGAGGTTGAGCTGGAGGAGACAGAGGTCTACTCCCTTGGCTAGCGTGGGTGGACTGCGTGGAAGACTGGGTGGTGGATAAATTACTGGACGCATTGTCTGCTATCCACGTCATCACCTGTTGTGGTTTCAATAGTGGTGTACCACATGAACCAGTAAGTTGCGAGATGAAGCTAGGGAGCGAAACTCTGCGGCGTTCCACTGCTCCCTCATTAACATGTACTGTGTCAACCTGCCCAGGACCACGGCCTCTGCCCCCTACACTACTTGAACGCCCACGTCCACGCCCTCGTCCTCGACCCTTAGCCCTTGGGTTCAACATTTTGTATGTTCACTGCACTGTATGATATATAAATGAGAGAAAAAACGTAGTCTTTAGACGGCGGCTATTGTACCACAAACCACTCAATTTTTCACTGCACTGTATAATATATAACTGAAAGGAAAAAATTATATTTTCTACACTCCGGCTAGTGTGCAGCACACAACAGAATTTTTCACTGCACTGTATAATATATAAGTGAGAGGAAAACTTATATTTTCTATTTTCAACACTCCGGCTAGTGTGCAGCACACAACAGAATTTTTCACTGCACTGTATAATATATAACTGAGAGGAAAAAATTATATTTTCTACACTCCGGCTAGTGTGCAGCACACAACAGAATTTTTCACTGCACTGTATAATATATAACTGAGAGGAAAAACTTATATTTTCTATTTTCTACACTCCGGCTAGTGTGCAGCACACGACAGAATTTTTCACTGCACTGTATAATATATAACTGAGAGGAAAAACTTATATTTTCTATTTTCTACACTCCGGCTAGTGTGCAGCACACGACAGAATTTTTCACTGCACTGTATAATGTATAACTGAGAGGAAAAAATTATATTTTCTACACTCCGGCTAGTGTGCAGCACACGACAGAATTTTTCACTGCACTGTATAATATATAACTGAGAGGAAAAAAATTATATTTTCTACACTCCGGCTAGTGTGCAGCACACGACAGAATTTTTCACTGCACTGTATAATATATAACCGAGAGGAAAAACTTATATTTTCTATTTTCTACACTCCGGCTAGTGTGCAGCACACGACAGAATTTTTCACTGCACTGTATAATATATAACTGAGAGGAAAAACTTATATTTTCTACACTCCGGCTAGGGTGCAGCACACGACAGAATTTTTCACTGCACTGTATAATATATAACTGAGAGGAAAAAATTATATTTTCTATTTTCTACACTCCGGCTAGTGTGCAGCACACAAAACAATTTCGCACTGCACTGTAGTATATATGACTGAGAGGAAAAACGTAGTCTTTAGACGGCGGCTACTGCACCGAAAACCACTCAATTTTTCACTGCACTGTAGGATATATAAAAAAACGTATTCTCTAGACTGACGCTACTGTACAGCACACTACATAATTGTTCACTGGACTGTAGTGTATAGAAATGACAGAAAAACGTATTCCCTAGAATGACGCTACTGTACAGCACACTACATAATTGTTCACTGGACTGTAGTGTATAGAAATTACAGAAAAACGTATTTGCTAGTAGCCCTTAGAAGGGCTGTTGGGTTCTTTGTGGGTGATTCCTGCCTAACCAACATCTAAATTCAGGCCCTAACACTCTCCCTGACAGACAGCAGCTCTATCCCTAATCTCATGCAGACGGCGTATGACGCGAGCAGCGCGCGACCAGATTCTTATATTCCCAGGTCATCTGATCTGGCCAGCCAATCCCTGCTATCGACTTGTAGGGGCCCCACGTGATGCTAGGAGGTACCAAAGACTCTCCTGCATGTTGATTGGCTGAAAAGAGGCGGCTAACATGCAGGAAGAAGAAGTTGCCATTTCCTCGAGGATCGAGATATGCTCGTCCGAGTAGGGAGCATATGCGAAAACCCTAATGCTCGAACGAGCATCAAGCTCGGACGAGCATGTTCACTCATCTCTAATCTCTATATGCAATACTAATCACTTAACCTCCAAGCTATAACATTACACACGAAGATGTAAGTTTTTACCATGCTTATAAACTAACACATATTACTGGTGTTTTTATAATCAAATATTGTGAGGGAATAAAGCAGTAATATGTAGATTAGCTTTCTGAGCAGATCTCAGTGTGGTGAAGCTATAGTACATAGTGATATGATATTGCTAGCACAGAGCTCTTGGACAGGGCTCTGCCCTCAGCATGCTGTTTAGCCCTGTCAATCAAGTGGAGGGGGAAGTGTGCAGAGCACAAGGGGTGTTACACAGCAGTGCGCAAACAATTCAGCCCTGCCTCCTGGTGCTCGAAATTCTCATTTGCGTATGAATAAAATACAGATATCTCTGCAGCTGTTTATCATACAGACAAAAGAAAGGTATAGGTTTAATCAGCGTGATGAGCTCTACCAGGCAGTATGTTTGGTTAAATAGGGTTGATCCTGGTGACAGAGCCTCTTTAAACTATTCATATGTTTTATGTATTTTTAGTTATGACTCTTTACAATGATCACATAGACATTTTAAGATTTTTTGTTTTTTCTTCTCTCAGCACTGGAGACTGGAATAACACATTATAGAGTGCAGACACAACCGCTCAATGTAGGAAGAGTTAAACCAAGACAGTGCCCTGCAAGCTGTATCTCCTGGGTTTTTGCATTAAGGCTTATGCACATTACTAAATAAACAGTGTTTCAGGAATTCATTAATAGGAGGCTAATATGTTTTGTGATTTCCTTTAATACTCATTAGTTGTATCCGTGCCTCTTAATCTATATACATTTCCTTTCCAATAATTGCTGTTGGATTTCTCCCTCCTGGTCTGCTGCATCCATAAAGGCAATTTCCACTTCTTTTATAAATAGGTTTCTTTCCTTTGACCGTAAATTTTGCACAGGTTTATTTTGTAAGGAGTTGGTGGTGGAATATTCAACTTTGGAGCCTTCTGTATTTCCATAAGGAATTATATCTTCATTACTTACAGTTAATGCAATAAATGTTTTATGAGCTATTACAATTCAATTTCAAGCTAAATACATTCATAGCTGATTCTATGTAATCATACAAGGGGACAATTTACTATTTACCAATACTTCAGAAATATTTACACCCTCCCTCCCCCATTCATTTACCTATACAGGTACCATGCAGACCTTTGTCGATCCTAAGAGATACCCACCTACACAAGTATTAACCACAATAATTACTCTATGACACAAGCACCTCATGTAGGTATCCACCTCAACATTTACTATCCTACCCCGACACCCACATAGGCACCTACCTCAACATTTACTCTCCTCCACAAACGCCCACACAGACAGTGACATTGAAACTCACCTCAAAATTTACTCCTACACAAACAACCACACAGATAGTCACTAGTGTTGAGCGAATCGAAGTTGACAAAGTAGAATTTCAGGACAAATTCGATTCATCACGAATCCGAATTTCTTGGCCATTTTGTTAACAAATCAGATTTTTTCTAAAATGGCTGCTGCACATGTTACAAAGTGAAAGTAAGAAGCCCTGGAATGAGGGATCATCCAAAATGCCATGCAGACAGCCAATCAGCTGATAGCCAGCCCCTGTGATGTCACAACCCTATAAACAATCTCCTCCTGCCTGGTCTCTACTATTTTACTGCAGGGAGAGATATGACAGGTGCTAGGGACAGTGATTAAGAAAGCCTTTATTTGTAAAATTATAGTTTGGAATAGTTCAGGGACAGCACAGGTTCAGTATAGGGAGATGGTATCCACATTGTTTTATACATACGTAAATTTATAACACCTTGACTCTGTAATTGGGGTTAAAAAAGCTGTCTAATTTCATTAGGCCTTGATTCTGTAATTGGGGTGAAATAGCTCTCTGAATATTTTTTCATGTATTTGGTTTTACACCTTGTGTTATAAATGAGAAATTTCATTAGGCCTTAATTCTGTAATTGGGGTGAAATAGCAGTCTGATATTACTGTTATTAGGGTATCTACATTGTTTTATATATAAGTAATTCCATTAGGCCTTGATTCTGTAATTGGGGTGAAATAGCTCTCTGAATATTTTTTCATGTATTTGGTTTTACGCCTTGTGTTTTACATAAGTAATTGCATTAGGCCTTAATTCTGCAACCGGGGTGAAATAGCAGTCTGATATTACTGCTATTAGGGTATCTACATTGTTTTTTACATAAGTAATTCTATTAGGCCTTGATTCTGTAATTGGGGTGAAATTGCGTTCTAATACTACTGATTTTGGGGTTTTCCCATTGTTTTATAAATAATTCTATTAGGCCTTGATTCTGTAATTGAGGCGAAATAGCGCTCTATTTTTACAGTTGCGTGTCATCTCTGTTTTGGACCCACTCCTTTTTTTTGGCCTTACCAACACTGATCAATTACTGACCAAATGCTGACCATATGAAGGCGGATGCTCAAAAGACATGATCCGTTTTGTGGGGGTTGTGCTTGTGACAGATCAGAAGAAGGGAAAAATAAACAGCGACGTCAACACAAACTGACTGCTGACACTCTCTCCACTGTCTCATGGACCCACTACTTGTATCAGTGTGTAACAGAACTGATTCTTTAGCAATATATGTGGAACCAGCAGATGGTATAAATGGAGAGCGCTCTTTCACGCTATAGTAGGATCTTGGGCCACTGCACGGTTCTTTATACTTGACACTAACATTGACCTGTAAGGCTAAGTTCACACTTCAGTTATTTGGTCAGTTTTTTACCTGTAACTGACCTAATAAGTGAAGTGGGAACTAAGTCTAAGAGTGACGCCTATCACCTACCTGTCATACTGACGCACAGTAACTGTTTCACTACTACAGCAGACTAAATATGCATGTTTCTGCAGTGTACAGCGATGTACACTGAGATACACGCTCCCAGCAGCCAGGAAATAGCTGATTTATAACGTGATTCATAACAAATTAGTTCAGAATGAATTTTTGTGAAAAATTTGGCGAATCAGCTGAATCGAATTTTTGAAAACTTCACTCATCTCTAGTAGTCACATACACAGGTACCCACCCTAAGACAACTCAGATACTTACCTCAACATTTACTTTTGTACACAGGTACACAAAAATCCATACATGCACTCATTCACCTAGACAATGATCCCATTCCTCTCCCTATCTCCTAAACAGACAATTACTCAGGCGTTCACTCACACATGCAAATGCCACGGTCTGGGAAGAGCAGAGTATAGGATGGGAGTGGTGGTGGCTCTTGTTTCAATAATCATTCACAGTGGCGATCCTCACACCAATGCTGTCTAGGGCCAGGGTCGGTGATAGGAGGGCTGATAGTAATTGTGGTGTCCTTGGTTTTGTGGATTTGGTGCGGGTACAAATCAGGAGATGTAGGTGCAGTAGCCGGCAAATGGTGCTGGAGTCAGTAACCAGGCCAGTTATAGAAAATAAACATCTCTATTAAAGTGCAAAAGGGGAGTTGTAGTAACATAGTAACATAGTTTATAAGGCTGAAAAAAGACATCTATCCATCCAGTTCGGCCTGTTTTCCTACAAGTTGATCCAGAGGAAGGCAAAAAACCGTTGTGAGGTAGAAGCCAATTTTCCCCACTTTAGGGGAAAAAATTCCTTCCCGACTCCAGTCAGGCAATCAGAATTACTCCCTGGATCAACGACCCATCTCTAGTAACAATAACCTATAATATTATTACCCTCCAAAAATACATCCAGGCCTCTCTTGAACTCTTTTAGTGAACTTACCATCACCACCTCCTCAGGCAGAGATTCCATAGTCTCACTGCTCTTACCGTAAAGAATCCTCTTCTATTTTTGTGTACAAACCTTCTTTCCTCCAGACGCAGAGGATGTCCCCTCGTCACAGTACCAGTCCTGGGGATAAAAAGATCATGGGAGAGATCTCTGTACTGACCCCTGATATATTTATACATGGTTATTAGATCTCCCCTCGTCATCTTTTTTCTAAAGTGAATAACCCTAATTTTGATAATCTTTCTGGGTACTGTAGTCCACCCATTCCAGTTATTACTTTAGTTGCCCTCCTCTGAACCCTCTCCAGCTCTGCTATGTCTGCCTTGGAGCCCAGAACTGTACACAGTACTCCATGTGTGGTCTGACTGGTGATTTGTAAAGTGGCAGGACTATGTTCTCATCACTGGCATCTATGCCTCTTTTGATGCAACCCATCATCTTATTGGCCTTGGCAGCAGCTGTCTGACACTGGTTTCTACAGCTTAGTTTGCTGTTCACTATAATTCCTAGCTCCTTTTTCATGTCAGTGTTACCCAATGTTTTACCATTTAGTATGTACTGGTGACTTGCATTATTCCTTTCCATATGCATAACCTTACATTTGTCAGTGTTAAACCTCATCTGCCACTTCTCTGCCCAAGCCTCCAGTCTATCCAGATCCATCTGTAGCAGTGTACTGTCCTCTTCTGTGTTAATTACTTTACACAGTTTAGTGTCACCTGCAAAAACTGATATTTTACTGTGCAAGCCTTCTACAAGATCATTAATAAATATATTGAAGAGAATAGGGCCCAATACTGACCCCTGTGGTACCCCACTAGTGACAGTGACCCAATCTGAGTATGTACCGTTAATAACCACCCTCTGTTTTCTATCACTGAGCCAGTTAATTACCCACATACAGACATTTTCTCCCAGTCCAAGCATTCTCATTTTATACACATACAATAATTTCAAAACACAGTTTCCTAACAATTCTCAGTGCAAATCTTCCCAGACAGCAATATAGGCCAGGATGGGTGTTGCGGTACTTCTTCCCTCTATCTCTCGCTGCAGAATCTAAGGCTGGCAATATTATTCTTACAATGGTGGCTGTAATTCCCAGCTGAGGAGTACAAGATTAACATATGACTGGCCAGGACCGTCTCTAAATGTGAAAGTTAGCGATGTCCCTCTGCACAAATACTTACCCCTAGTGCTCACTTGACTTCACAAACAATTTGTCTACACAGATATCCACCTTGGTACTCATTTCCTTGTGCAAACCTACACGCTTATACACAAGGGCCAATCTCCTACAGAGTCTCCTACAGAGGCCCACTCTCCTACACAAACACCCATTCACCCAGATACCCACCCCGACACTCACGCACCCTTGCAAACACCTACATATTGCAAATCTCTGTATATATTATCTGTTTAAAAATGTTTCCCTCACCCTCATTAGGCTGGATTCACATCACCATTTAGTTTCCTGTTCTTTTGATCTGTCAGAACAGAAAAATAAAAAACGTATCCTGTATTTTAAGCATCTTTTACGCTTAGTTATGTGCATTTTGCATCCATTTTAGCCATTTCCAATTATTTAAGACAGAAAAAAAAATTATGCCAAAATGGCTCTGCTACTCTCATGTGGGTCCAAAACTAGACCAGGAGGCGGACACCACCTTCCCATTGGATCTGCACCCACTTGGTTGTCTCTAGGACATTTTATGGGTGCTGTACACCACACAGTTCTCTGCTCCACACAGCACCTTCACATTCACGCTCTCGCCTAATCTCAATCCCCACACACACACCTTTCACACTCCCCCAAATTGTCTTGCCCCAGGAACCAGCTTTCCTTGTTCTAGTTACATTTAAAGTCAAATTAATACAATTTTACTGTATTAAAGGAAATTTATATTGCGCTGCCTGATACAAACACAGGGGAACTTACTGTTATTGTGCAGTTAATTACTGGAGTCCACTCAATGTAATTCACGTCCTTCAGTCCTCGTATCCATGAGCTCCTGCCCCCCTGTCCCCATTGCTGATTGTCACAGGATATGAAGAAAGCTGTCAGTCATCTGCAGGAGCTTCAGCTCATGAATACAGTTCCTTTTAAAGAGCTCCCGTCACCTTCAGAGTGTAAGCAACTATTCTGAGGGCTTAACTGAGAATCAGACTTTGAATTTAGTAGGTGAAATAATAAAATTGAGCAGACTTAGTAATGCTAGTAGTATTCATTGAGAGGGGTTCCCTTCAGTTCACTAAACTCTAATATCAACAGTATTTAGTAATATACTTTATTTTGGAAATCATCCTCAGAGCTGAGATCACAGGGACCATGGCTGTATGGAGGTATGTGCAATTTCTTATGAACTTAAAGGTAATGTGTCATCAGACAATGCTTTATTGTTTGTTTTTAGGTTAAACATAGGGACACATTTATTGAGACTGGCAAGCCCCATGGCTGGCGGTGGATCCGCTGGAGTTATGAAGAGGCGCCAGCCTCTACATAACTTTGGTGCATCCAGCACCAGTTCTAAATGCAATCCAGCTTCTGAGAGGTCTTACATTTAGGCGCAGAAAATGATGAATGAGACGGACCTGCTGGCCCGTCCCCTAATTCCCCCCCCCCCGCCCCCCCCCTCACAAGTCACATCCACAATTTTCAACCTGCTGTGAGTGGAACAAAGTCACAAACTAACCACTGCACCGCCATCTGTGTCTGAAATACACCCAAATTAGTAGTATAAATAGTAAATGACCCCCATAGTCATTTCCTATAAAAGGAATTTACAGATATAGGTTTCTATAATCCCTGTGGATCAGAAAATAGAATAAAGATTCAACAGTCATAAAACAAAAACTGACTAAAACAAAATAAGTTACATCAGAACCTGGTTTTAATTGTAAAACATATTCCCTTTAAACACACATAGATGGCCTATAGACTGTGCTTTGTGTGTACAGATATATTCAGCTGCTGTCCATAAGATCTAATGCTTCTCGCTCACATCCTGGAGACAGGGTTGCCAACCTTCCTTTCAAATTTTTCTGGACAACTGAACCAAAATTCACTGACGGCCCAAAATTTTTACAGACATACACCACACCCCTTTTAGAGGACACGCCCCTTCCACGCCCCCAGAATAAAGAGGATTGTTGAGTTAAAAATAATATATGGCATATGGAAAAGAAATCAACAATTTTCAGCTGTTACATCCCTGCCATTGAGTGCTTTGTTTATATGGCTGCAGTGATGATGCCTGTGACACGCTGGACTTTCTGACATCATTGCTGCTGCCATGTAAACAAAGACTGACAGGGATGTAATGGGCAAGTGTGCACATCTGTCACAGTGTTGGTGATGTGCACACTGATGTGCAGGTGTATGACATGTGTCCACTGCAGCCAGTCCACAGCATTAGATCACTGATTGGTGATTGGCTGCAGCAGTAACATACCATATACTGGCAAGTCCTTGCTGAAGAAATAGGTGACACATATTTGGATGGATATTACATTACAAGATAATACAGCACCACATACCTCTTAAATCCAGTGATGTTTCCCTGACGTAGTTGTTCTCTTTTCTCATCTTCTCTATTTGGCCCACACCGCCATGACGAGTTCTTTCAGCCACTTCTCTCTGCAGAGTTTGCCACAAAGACACCTTAGATTACCCACTTTTCTGTTATCCTGCTGCTGCCCAAAATACTGTGCCCACTGTGCTCCCCAATGTCCCCAAATACTATACTGTAGATATAACAGTAATGGAGTAATAAACGGTGTGCACTCACTTATTTTGGAAACTTGTGGGTTTTAATATAACATTAAAATAGACCAAAATAGGATAAAACATTAAAGATGAAATAAAATCAAATACCATAAAATAAATGTCCAATATAAGAATATGATTGTATTCAACAGATACCAATCTGCTAATGTAATATTCATAAATCCTCCAGATCAAATGTGTAGTAGTAAAGCATGTAGTAGTCCTATTAATCCAAAGCAAGCATACAGTACTGTGATCCCATTAATTCTCTCCAGATGCACGGGTATGTTGTAAATTATAATTCTAATGATTCACTCCAGATATAAGGGTATGTGGTAAATATGAATATCCCCACCGATGCAGGCAACTGTAATTATAATGCAATATCTGGATTGTCTATGCAGGCTCTTACCACCCAGTGGATATGGCACCGTATGGGAAGCCGGGTAAGGCAATTGGCAACGTCCAAAGTCCACGTTGTGGATCCAGTATCAGCGGACTCCCCGCGGACACTTGCTCCGGTCTTGTCCCAGGCGTGCAGTTCTCTCTGGCGTATTTCCTCAATGTACAGCCTGTAGAGAGGTATAACATGTGACCAAGTCGGAGTTTCAAGCTGATTCCTCCGGTCTCTGGATTCTATCAAAGTAACTATAGAGCGTTGCACTATTGTAGCAGAGGTGATCTTGCTCCCTTATATAGATATTGTATTCTGGGTCCAGACCCCAATATCTTGTACCATATCATACGCGTTTCGGAGAGAGCTATCTCCTTCCTCAGTGGCAATCAGAGGGGGGGAGTTTGTCTCACCTCTTTATATATGTGTGCTCGTTTTTTTTTACCCATAAATTCCGGACTGGATCTGAAGACAAGTTTTAAGGGTCTATCCTAAATTGCTTGAAAATCCAGGAGTTGGAATCCATCTTTCATGTATACTCAATATATATAATATAAAGTAAATAGATATTGCACATTTTAAGTCACAAAAAATCAAAAGAAGGAAAAATAATAATAATAAATAATCTGTATAATGACAACATAACGGAAAACGCATCAAAATCGTATTAAAAACGCATATATGTCATCCTTGCGTTTTTTATAATTCTCCTTATATATAATACAGTATAGGTCATAAATATAAAAGAAACTATGTATGTATAAAAATTAAATTAAAAATATAGACATTATATGCAGGGTGGTCCGATCTTCGCCAGACACCTCCAAAACCACCTGAATTCCTGTGTTGCTGACTCATGCTTGTGTTCCTGGATTCCGCTATCTGTTTCATCCCTGCCTGCCTGCTTAGACCTTTTGTTGCCGACCCAGATTGCCTGACCTGTACCTGTGCCGCCTGCCCAGACCCTTGCCTGTCTGACTTCGCCTCTGCCTCATCCTTTGGTCCTGCATTGTTGCTCCTGGTGACGATTCGTTCTTCTGACTACCATTGTACCTCTGGTACCTTTGCAGGTACCTCCTGGTCCGCCTGGACCAGTTGCCTCATGTGCATGGTAGGACACGAGGCACAGTGGGTCCACACCCGCTGGTTCGTGACAGTGAAAAAGTCACTAGTATTTCCTATATGAATTTAAATATAATTTTAAAATAAATAAAAAATAGACATAAAAATACTATATAAAAAATAAAGACCCATATATCACTGCCCCGGAAGAAGCAGATTGTGAAACTCGAGTCGGGCCATTATTACAACTGCCATTTGTGTGGTTTTTATTCTATTGATGTGCGCTTTTAACTTATTTGTTTGTGAGTAGAGATGAGCGAATCATTCAAAAAATTATCCACCGAACATTCGCCGAACTTTTCCTAAAATTCGTATATACGACAAATAGATTTGTTGTATTTGCGTACAAAATATACGTTATTATGTGCTATTAGTGAACATTCGCTCACTAATAACGAACGTTCATTTACAAAATGTACGCAACTTCTTAGAAGACGTACGCATGAGTGTACAAATAGCTTACAAATCTCAGCGTACTATTGTCTAAGCGATTACGTAATACGCAGGCACGTATGAGGAGAGGTAGCGGCGTGCACTCCTCAGAGGCACAGCGAATATTCGAGACATATATATGGTAAAGTGCAAATACATTATTATAAGTATAATATAAACATTTTAAATATCACCTACCTAGTATGCTCACGGACACGTTTAAGTCTCTTTTCTTCTGACGCTTGTCATAGAACTGGAGCAGAGTCCCAAACTCAGTCGCAATTTGTAATCCACATAGGCAAAATCGTAATCCAAATGGGTAAAAAAATAGCAGCAAAGGTTCCCTTTGAAAAACCCTCTTTCGAGGGGCTCCCCAAATAACCTGAAAAGGGGGGAAAAAGGGATGAGGCGCACATATGCGCAACTTGGATACAAAAAACTTTTTTTTGATGGGGGGAGTCCTAACAATCCATGGCCATCTGGGTGAGGACAAACGCAGGGCAACAAAACTAAAAACAAGGGCCAACTAGTGCCCACCCTTCAGGATAAGTCCATGTTGTGGCTCCCATAAAAACTGCAGGAATTACTTAAAGGCCAGCAGGTCCTCCTCACTGCTGCTGGAGCTAAAGGACATGAGAGGGCGCTCCTGCCTCATCATGAAAGCGGCCCTGGCTGCGGCAGCAGACCCCCGCCGACCTCTCAAAGATGGTCTTCTTGGTGACTGGGCTGTCACACTGGCAAAGGCAGTGGTAACTTGGGCCCTGCCCATCACTCTGTAGTGGCCAGATCTTCCTGCCGGCATACCAGGTGACAATCTCCGGCTGTAATGGTAATGGTAACGCTCTTCTACGAGCGGCGGACTGTGCGGCCTGCAACTGCCATGGGCATGGCAGTTGGTAGTGGTACTGTACCACAGTTGGATGGTACACGAAAGTGTTCGTGGTCATCTGTCCCACATGAAGGATCGGTGGTATCGGTGGCGGTGGAGGCAAATCAGGAATCAGGGGTTCCAGCTGATCCTGACCTTGGGATTTCTCTTCAGATCTCAAGGTCTCAAGGTCACAAGCCTCTTCTGCGGCCTGGGCCTCCTCACTCTAGTCTTCCGGGGGCACTGCAGGAGTAGGTGGTCGCTTTAAGACTTTCACCCCAGTAGCAAAGGGGCCTTGGAGGCTCTTCATGGGGGTATACTCCAAGTAATCCCCTGCATGTAGATTGTGGCGTACGGGCGGAAGATACAGCCGCTTAACCGAACGGCGGTTAACATACAATTCCTCCGGCGTCTCCTCATCGCCGATGAAACCGACTCCCCGCTCCACGTTGAACCAAATAACGGTTCCCCTTCGGCGCTCCAGCTTAGGGTCACCGGACCGTGGGTGCTCCAAAACTTGCGCCACCCACTCCTCCACCAGCTTTTTATATTCCCAGAGGGTCTGGGCGTTCCGGGTGACAGCCTCAGGGACCATCAAATTCTGGCATAAGGAGTAGTCCTTGCGCGGCGGAGCGGGAACTCCTGCCGCCTCCACCGTGTCAGCCAGTGAAGTCACCACCTCAGCAGGCACCTCATCCGACTTCCTGTTGAGCTGTGAGAGATAGATCTCCTCCGGTTCCTTCTCCTCATAGGGGTCGTCTGCCCACAACATGCTTCCCCAGTCAGGACCTCGCTGTCTCGCCGCCATCTTACTCTGCTGACTTGCCACATCTTCCTCGCGCGCAGGAGAAGGGGGCGGAACTACCAGGGAGGAGTCTGCATCGCTGAATAGAATTCGTACGCAACAGCGTGTAGAGTAACTACCAGGGAGGAGTCTGCGCAACAGCGTATAGAGTAACTAAATTATACGTACGTATAATTTAGAGGACAAACTACGTAGCGATGCGTACAAAAGCGAAGCAAATCACCTAATATTCGGATTCGCTTCGCAGCTGAAAAATCACAAGATTCGATACGAATCGACGAATCGCTTCGCTCATCTCTATTTGTGAGTATGATAAATTCACTTTTGGAAATTATTATCTTTGCTGCTTCGCTAGTTTACATGTCCCTCTCCCATCTCTCTTATCTAGGGAATCGGATGAGGTTACTTGGATAAAAACCAAAGGTTCTGAATTTACCACAGCAGTTAATAACGATACCTCTGTGCGAACAGGAGTCTAAAGGAACAAAATGGGCGTGGAGCATCACCCCTCATCTGATAAGTGATTATAGCACATTTAGCAATGTGGATCTGACTTTTTATTGTATTTTATGTTTGAGACTTCACCTTCCTCATACAGGCCCAGCAGCGCTTAGTGCTGATAAACTGTCAACAGGATTAGTTTTTATTTATTGTCTACGGCTTGATCCGACCTGATCTACCGCTCTGTAGTACTGATAGATAGAAGAGAAGAAGAGGACCTCAAGATTGGTGCTGGAGCAGATGCAGGAGACGGCGAGTAGATTTACATGTACACAGGGTCGGACTGGAGTACCTAGGGCCCACCAGAGGAAATAATTCTTGGGGCCTACCATAAAGAAATATCCGTGTTTGTTATCCCTGTACAGTGACATCACTGTGTTTATTATCTCTGTACTGTGACATCACTGTGTTTATTATCCCTGTACAGTGACATCACTGTGTGTATTATCCCAGTACTGTGACATCACTGTGTTTATTATCTCTGTACTGTGACATCACTGTGTTTATTATCTCTGTACTGTGACATCACTGTGTTTATTATCCCTGTACGGTGACATCGCTGTGTTTATTATCCCTGTACAGTGACATCGCTGTGTTTATTATGTCTGTACAGTGACATCGCTGTGTTTATTATCCCTGTACAGTGACATCACTGCGTTTATTATCTCTGTACTGTGACATCACTGTGTTTATTATCCCTGTACAGTGACATCACTGTGTGTATTATCCCAGTACTGTGACATCACTGTGTTTATTATCTCTGTACTGTGACATCACTGTGTTTATTATCTCTGTACTGTGACATCACTGTGTTTATTATCCCTGTACGGTGACATCACTGTGTTTATTATCCCTGTACAGTGACATCGCTGTGTTTATTATGTCTGTACAGTGACATCGCTGTGTTTATTATCCCTGTACAGTGACATCGCTGTGTTTGTTATCCCTGTACAGTGACATCGCTGTGTGTATTATCCCAGTGCAGGAAGAGGTAAGTGGTCTGTGTTTGTGTGTTTGTTTTCTATTTTTCAGGGTCGTGAATGCAGAGGACTACGTCAGATTCGGTGGACTACGTCGGACCAGCTTTTTTTTTTTTTTTTATAAAATGGTCAAACAGGGGTCTGGGGGACCCCGGTCCTGCGGGTCCCCGGCTCTTCCCGGCACCCCTGGTGGCGGTGGGTGCCGAGGTAATAGATGTTGGGGTTAGTGCTGGCCTGCCATACCGGCAAGCACTAAGCCCAGTATTAGCAATCAGGGCCGTCTGTAGATAGCCATAATTACTAAAACTGTAGTATTGTAAAAAAAAAAAATACACACACACAAGTATAAAACATTTTATTGAAATAAACACTCCCCCAGACCCCTGTTTGACCATTTTATAAAAAAAAAAAAAAAAAAAGCTGGTCCGACGTAGTCCACCGAATCTGACGTAGTCCTCTGCATTCACGACCCTGAAAAATAGAAAACAAACACACAAACACAGACCACTTACCTCTTCCTGCACTGGGATAATACACACAGCGATGTCACTGTACAGGGATAATAAACACAGTGATATCACTGTACAGGGATAATAAACACTGTGATGTCACAGTACAGAGATAATAAACACAGTGATGTCACAGTACAGAGATAATAAACACAGTGATGTCACAGTACAGAGATAATAAACACAGTGATGTCACAGTACAGGGATCGGCATCTCGTGCCCCCATCAGACCTCAGGTCGGCGTCTCGTGCCCCCATCAGACCTCAGGTCAGCGTCTTGTGCCCCATCAGACCTCAGATCAGGGTCTCCCCCCCCCCCTCAGATCAGCCCACCCAGCCACTTAAAAAAGCATACTTACCTGCCCTGCCGCGCTTCCGCTGCCATCAGATTCCGCGCTCCACTGTCTTCCCTGCCAGCGCGCACTATGACCTGACGCTGCGTCAGGTCATAGTGCGCGCCGGAAGGTAAGACAGTGGAGCATGGGAGCCGAGGACAGCGGCAGCGCGGCAGGACAGGTAAGTATGCTTTTTTTAAGTGGCTGGGTGGCTTGGGGCCTACCGGAAGATCCTCCGGTCCTCTGGTGGGCCAGTCCGACACTGCATGTACATGTTTCTTTATTGTGCTTGCAGACATGTTTCGGCTATTGACCTGATGAAGGAGATTTGTTGCCTCCGAAATGCGTTGTCTGCAAGTACAATAAAGAAACCCGTACATGTAAAACTACTCACTGTTTCCTGCATCTGCTCCAGTTTCCTTCTTCTCCTCTATCTCTATTCAGATAGATAGATAGATAGATAGATAGATAGATAGATAGATAGATAGATAGAGTGGGGAAAAAAGTATTTAGTCAGCCACCAATTGTGTAAGTTCTCCCACTTAAAAAGATAAGAGAGGCCTGTAATTGACATCATAGGTAGACCTCAACTATGAGAGACAAAATTAGAAAACAAATCCAGAAAATCACATTGTCTGATTTTTAAAGAATTTATTTGCAAATTATGGTGGAAAATAAGCATTTGGTCACCTACAAACAAGCAAGATTTCTGGCTCTCACAGACCTGTAATTCTTCTTTTAGAGGATCCCCTGTCCTCCACTCATTACCTGTAATAATGGCACCTGTTTGAACTTGTTATCAGTATAAAAGACACCTGTCCACAACCTCAAACAGCCACACTACAAACTCCACTATGGTGAAGACCAAAGAGCTGTTGAAGGACACCAGAAACAAAATTGTAGACCTGCACCAGGCTGGGAAGACTGAATCTGCAATAGGCAAGCAGCTTGGTGTGAAGAAATCAACTATGGGAGCAATAATCAGAAAATAGAAGATATACAAGACCACTGATAATCTCCCTCGATTAGGGGCTCCACTCAAGATCTCACCCCGTGGGGTCAAAATGATCACAAGAACTGTGACAAAAATCCCAGAATCACACGGCGGGACCTAGTGAATGACCTGCAGATAGCTGGGACCAACGTAACAAAGGCTACCATTAGTAACACACTACGCCGCCAGGGACTCAGATCGTGCAGTGCCAGACGTGTCCCCCTGCTTAAGCCAGTACATATCTGGGCCCATCTAAAGTTTGCTAGAGAGCATTTGGATGTTCCAGAAGAGTATTGGGAGAATGTAATATGGTCAGATGAAACCACAGAAGAACTGTTTGGTAGAAACACAACTCTTCGTGTTTGGAGGAGAGTGAATGCTGAGTTGCATCCAAAGAACACCATACCTACTGTGAAGCATGGGGGGGCAACATCATGCTTTGGGGCTGTTTCTCTGCAAAGGGACCAGGACGACTGATCCGTGTACATGAAAGAATGAATGGGGCCATGTATCATGAGATTTTGAGTGCAAACCTCCTTCCATCAGCAATGGCATTGAAGATGAAACGTGGCTGGGTCTTTCAGCATGACAATGATCCCAAGCACTCCACCAGGGCAATGAAGGAGTGGCTTTGTAAGAAGCATTTCAAGGTCCTGGAGTGGCCTAGCCAGTCTCCAGATCTCAACCCTATAGAAAACCTTTGGAGGGAGTTGAAAGTCTGTGTTGCCCAGCGACAGCCCCAAAACATCACTTCTCTAGAGGAGATCTGCATGGAGGAATGGGCCAACATACCAGCAACAGTGTGTGCCAAACTTGTGAAGACTTACAGAAAACGTTTGACCTCTGTCATTGCCAAAAAAGGATATATAACAAAGTATTGAGATGAACTTTTGTTATTGACCAAATACTTATTTTCCACCATAATTTGCAAATAAATTGTTTAAAAATCAGACAATGTGATTTTCTGGATTTGTTTTCTCATTTTATCTCTCATAGTTGAGGTCTACCTGTGATGTGAATTACAGGCCTCTCTCATCTTTTTAAGTGGGAGAACTTGCACAATTGGTGGCTTTTCCCCCACTGTAGATAGATAGATAGATAGATAGATAGATAGATAGATAGATAGATACTTGTAGATAGATAGAATGCGGGTTACTCTTTCTAGGTGGATCAGCTATCAGCACATAATTACATGTAACAAACCGATATATGTAATTACTAACAAGATATAAACAGGGCCAAATATATATTTTTTTATTGTTAATTAAGAGGTAAATGAACAACATATTCACAACCAGTGGGGAAGGGTGAAGCTAATAAGGGGAGAGCTATGTGTTAATGTGACTTTACCTTAACATTTTGCAAGTGAAACAAATAATGTCCTATGTTCATGCACAGCCATACACGGGTAATTATATTACTGTGTGCTATGTAAACCTAATTTCAGCTACAGCACTACAGCAGATGCACTAATACAGACTGAGGCCGGCTAATTAGCAGAGCAGCTCTAGGCTACAACCATTTATTAAACCTAATTCCTAAGTCCACACTATCAGACAATATACAGGTGTGTGCGGGTAAGGTGTGGTTGAAGACCAGTTTTGTAGCCTGTTATGGGCTAGTATTGTAGCATCGTTCGGGGGCCATACAAAATTCTCAACTTAAAAATTTGACTGCTATATTTGGTCAAACATATAATTGACATTCTTTATTTGGCATTAATGGCAGGAAGCTCATCCCAGAGGGGTCCAGAGAGGGGTTCACCCAGCTTTCACTCTCCCTGCCACTATTCCTGTCACTTTCCCTACCTTTGTCCCTTTCTCAGCCTCATATCTGCCCCCCACCTCCATCAGCCTCAAATCAACCTCCTATAAGACCCCCCAGCCTACATCGGCCTCAGATCAGACTCCCTTGAGACCTCCCAGCCTCAGATTAGACCCCAATCAGATCCCCCTAGCCTCAGATCAGACCCCCATCAGATTCCCCCAGCCTCAGACCAGACTCAGATCAGACCCTCATCAGACCCTCCCCAGCCTTAGATTAGACCCCATAAGACCTCACAGCCTCAGATCAGACCCTCATCAGACCCTCCTCAGCCTTAGATCAGACCCCCATCAGACCCCCAGCCTCAGATCACACCACCATCAGACCTTCCAGCCTCAGATCAGACCCCCATCAGACCTCACAGCCTCAGATCAGACCGCCATCAGACCTCCCAGCCTCAGATCAGACCGCCATCAGACCTCCCAGCCTCAGATGAGATCCCCATCAGACCCTCCCTAACCTCAGATCAGCTCCCATCAGACCCTCCAGCCTCAGATCAGTCTACATCAGACACCCCAGCCTCAGATCAGACCCTCAATAGGCCCAAGAGGCCCCCCAGCCTCAGATTAGACTTCTATCAGACCTCCAGCCTTAGATCAGAGCCCCATCAGACCCTCCCCACCCTCCATTAGCCTCACATTAGCCCCAATCAGACATCAGATCAGATTTTTAAAATAAATAAATAAACTTACCTCTCCAGCTCCGAACAGCACTGCCTCTTGGCAGATTCACTTATCCCTACCTCCCACCCCTGTTGTAGGGTATGGCTGCAGGGTAGGATTGTAGCTTTGGAAGGTAGATAAAGGATAGGATATTAAGCTGTAGGGTAGGGTTGTAAGGTGCAATAGTAGTTTAGGGTTAAAAGCTGCATGGTATAGTAGTAGGGCAGGACTGTGTTGTACAAAATATTTGAGGGATAAGGTTGTAGGCTTTAGTTGTAGAGTGTGGTAGTGTTTTAGGTTGTATTTTTAAGGACATTGTCCACTCCACATTTTGGCCTCCTGCATGTGGCTCTCAGGCTGTTGGCAATTTCAAATAGTATTGTACACTAGCGGTACCAGGCACCTAGCATTACTAGAATGTGACACTAGGGTGAAAACCATATCACTAGCAGTTAACATGGAAAAAAGACATATGGCTAAGCCACATGTTTAATTGGCTTTTCATCCTTGTAATATTCAATATAATTCAACACTATCTGTTGTATTTGGATTTGGATCTACAGAAGATTGGAGACCCCTGTACATATATATGTAAGGCATGGTTACTTGTGCATGGCATATATTAGGTGTAGTGCACTGTTCCAGGATCTAATTGCACTGTATAGTTGAAGGCTTGGGCTACTGGCATAGTTGTGATATATAGTTGCAGGGTGTGGATATAATATATAGTTACAGGGTACAGATGTAATATATAGTTACAGGGCGTAGCTGTAATATATAGTTACAGGGCGTAGATGTGATATATAGTTACAGGGCGTAGATGTAATATATAGTTACAGGATGTAGATATATAGTTACAGGGCGTATATGTAATATATAGTTACAGAGAGTAGATGTAATATACAGTTACAGGGTGTATATATAATATATAGTTACAGGGCGTAGATGTAATATATAGTTACAGGGTGTAGATGTAATATATAGTTACAGGATGTAGATGTAATATATAGTTGCAGGGTGTAGATGTACAGGGTGTAGATGTAATATACAGTATAGTTACAGGGTGTAGATGTAATATATAGTTACAGAGTGTAGATGTAATATATAGTTACAGGATGTAGATGTAATATATAGTTGCAGGGTGTAGATGTACAGGGTGTAGATGTAATATACAGTATAGTTACAGGATGTAGATGTAATATATAGTTACAGAGTGTAGATGTAATATATAGTTACAGGATGTAGATGTAATATATAGTTGCAGGGTGTAGATGTACAGGGTGTAGATGTAATATACAGTATAGTTACAGGGTGTAGATGTAATATACAGTTACACGGTGTAGATGTAATATACAGTATAGTTACAGGGTGTAGATGTAATACATAGTTACAGAGTATCATCAGCATAGTAGTGGGAGCGTTAAAGCTGTGAACTGTCCCAAGCCAGAGGTATAGCTGCAGAAGAGCATGGGTCCCAGGACAGAACTGTGAGGAACACTGACAGAGAGAAGTTAGGATGAGGAGGTGGTGTGTGAGTGGGAGACACTGAATGTTCCTTTGATGAGATATGAAGTGAAGGGCCAGTTCTCTGATGCTGACAGAGTTTGTAACAGGAAAGTTTGGTCAGCTGTGTCAAAGGCAGAGGACAGATCAAGAAGAGAAGGAGTAGTACAGAGTGCATGACATTTATCTTTGGCAGCTAGTAGATCATTAGTAGATCATTAGTGAGTAAGGCAGTATCATTGGCATAGTGGTCAAAATGTGAGTGGGATGAGAGGATAGTTCAAGGTAGACATGTTCTAGGAGTTTTTATGCAAATGGGAGTAACGAGATGGGGCGGAATGAAGAGGTCAAGGGAAAGCTTCTTGAGGATAGATGTTCATGTTTGAAAGAAGAAGGGAATACATCAGTGGTTAGTGATAGGATGAAGAGTTGGATAAGGCAATGTTCATATCTGCATTGGAGACTCCATTCGGGGCTTCCATCACAGAGTTCGTCAAAAATAAGACGCAGGACTTTTTTCTCTGTTAAAAAATATTCTCCTGAATGGAATCTGAACTGATCGGATTATAGTGAATGTGAACTGTTAGTTTCCACTCCTGTCAGTTATTTGTAGAATCCGGCACTTACGTTATCTCCAGTCTTCTTTTCCTACAACGGAGCAGATATTTGTCTACACTGCGTACGGTCATTAATACACACGGTCAAAAGTAACGTCCTCTTTCTGACCTTGGCAATTAGAGATGAGCGAACTTTTCAAAAATTTGATTCGGCTGCTTTGCCAAATTTAGACAAGAAATTTGATTTGTTCCGAATTACTTTGTAACGAATCACATTGTATGGAGAGGTGATGGCGTCACCGTGCCTGCCCATCAATATGACGTAGTGACGTCACACATCATTGCGCCTGAGAATTGTCATGTTTTGTTAATCACGATGGCCTCTCCGCAATCAAATGGATAGGGTCAGATAGGTTTTTTTTTTCCAGGAAAAATTGGTTACCTAGTGGGGAATCAAATTTTTGTGAAATTTCGATCACATTCCACTTAGTTAACTTCGATTTGCTCAACACTATTGACAATCAAAGCCAATAAATCATAGCCCAAGAACCTAAGAACCCAAGAATCACCCAAGAACTTATATTATTTACAATTCATATACAGTCAGTGAAATGGAAAGTTCTGCCTGTCAATTTATCAACTGTGAACTCTACAGTCCATGTGCGGTCTTACAATGGTGGATGAGCAGGTATGAAAATGTTAAACTGAAGCAGCCTTACTGGTATATCTGTTACAGGCACCCATCTGAGGTGGAGCGCTGGGTATAAGCAGACATACAGAAATCTATATTTCATTTCAGATTAAAGTAGAATAGTGTGACCGCTGTTCTGTGTCTTATCATTATGTGTTGGTTTTTTTCCTCCGCTCTAGGGTAATCACACTTTTTTTTTCCTCCCGCTGAAATAAAAAATAACATTGGCGAAGTGTCAGGGGAGTGATATGTTTTCGCTTGCGCTCAAAGCTTGTTTAAGCTCTGTCTCATTAGCCGATATTGACAGAGGACCTGATATTTTTTTTCTTCGCAAAGTTTATAGAACTCTAATCCGAAGATGGCAGGAAATCACCCCAAGGTCAACAGTAAGATTTCAAGGTCGTTACTTCTAGTGATTTGTAACCCAAGCCTGGAGCCTTATTTCCATTTCTCTCTGCTGTGCTATGGATTTGTCTGCCTGATGTTCTCTAAGTACACACTCCTCGCTATTTACCGTCCATCTTTCCTCCATCCGATAGCGCTTTACTAGGTAAACAATGGATACAGGAGCCTGCTTTCTTCAGTAAATATAATGAAGCTGCTTGGCATGGTAGGGAAGAAAAAGCTAAAGATACAATGGTCTCCTCTCAGGGATTCATTTTATTAGATCGGAAAGCAGCTTATGTACAAAGGATGAGAATTAATCGAGACCTGGGCTCCACAAAAAAAAAAAAGATATGAGCTAAAGAGCCAGTATTGCAGAGAATTCAGGTAAAATTGAAAAAAATGTGAATTTTAGATTTTTGTGGGCTTTTCCTATGTGAACAAAATTATATTTAAAAATATAATATTAAAGGAGAAGGCCAGGTGTAGGCTTCATAATTATATTTTAAGGGACACATCATTTTGTAAACACAATATTAATAGAAACCAATTTCTTTAACCTTTTTGACTGTTTTTCTTTTTCATTTATTTAGTACTATACAATTGAAAATTAAATATAAAATATTGTAGTGCTCAGCACAGATAGATAGATACATCTTCTATGGAGATGAGCAAAGCGACTTCGGATGTTACATCCGAAATAACTTAGCTAAAAAAATTGTAATAATACTGTAATAATACGCGACCTCATTGAATAACTTCAGTAATTGATTATTACAGTGAAAAACCTCGGAACCACTCTGGACCAAAGCAGAGTTCGGTTCCAAGTTTTAAAGTAGTTTTTCACTGTAATAATCAATTAGACCAATCTCCGTACAGTGCTATAACAAATCTTTTTGCGAAGCAGTTTTGGATGTAGCATCCGAAGCTCGCTTCGCTCATCTCTAATCTTCTATATAGATAAGCAATCCATTGTTTGTTTACAGTTGCTATGAGGGGAAGATATTGTCTGAAGATTAATCCTCATTATAATAGTAGGTGTAGGATTAGGATAATATTATGACAGCTACACTTATAGGCCTACATATTGACGCCCACAGAAGATCACAGCACTTATCAGTGTAATGTGGGATGCTGTAATTGAGTCCCTCATCTCCTTCCCTCTCTGGTCACAGTGAATGGTCTGACTAAGAAAGTAAATGAGGCTGTCAATCAAAGTAGGACGTTAAAGAGCCAGGACAGGAAGTAGGACACATGGAGCGACTTCAAAAATTATATTCAGAAAACCATCCACTTGTATTTTGTTAAACAAATTACACAGAGTATTCATATACAGGCTGTTGTGTACCTTTCATCACAAGATTTTGGTGCATGCTATATTTCTTTTGATGACTGCTTCAGTCATCTGCAGATCTACGATTAGTTACTCCAGATTCATGATAGCAATTTGAGGAAGTCTGAAATCCATCTCATGTCTAATCAGAGGCTCAAATTCTTGCTGGGTCTCACTCATGTTTTACAACTCATCCTTGCCAAGAAGTAGGGGGGGGGCAGTAGAACATGTCACTGTGTGTAGCAAAGGGGTTGTCTCATCATTATGACAGATATACATTTTGATGGATATACAGTCATGGTGAGGGGAATAGCACCTGATCTTGACAGATATATTCATCATGGGCCTAATTCCTTTTCCTCTTTATTGAAAGGGACATACCTTAAAGGGGTTTTCCAGGATTTATAAATTACATAGTTACATAGCTAATACGGTTAAAAAGTCCATCAAGTTCAACCAAGGGATAGGTGGGGACGTGAATCCCAGTAGGAAATGAGACTCTACACGCTTTC
This sequence comes from Rhinella marina, assembly GCA_900303285.1. NCBI lineage: Eukaryota > Metazoa > Chordata > Amphibia > Anura > Bufonidae > Rhinella > Rhinella marina. The sequence continues at coordinate 99,005 of ONZH01021612.1, read as the reverse complement.
ATAAGCATTAATGTTGTTTACTTTTTAGAATTCCTCTAAACTCTTTATAAAACTGTCCACTGTTCCTGCTGTGACCACGTCCGGAGGAAGTCTATTCCACAGATTCACAGTTCTTACAGTAAAGAAGTTTTGACGCTTCTGGAGACTGAACTTTTTCTTCTCCAGTCGGAGGCAGTGCCCCCTTGTCTTTTGATGGCATTTTGACGGCCAATCCTTGGAATAGGCCCTCAATATCTGATTGACAGTGGTATGACACCCCATTTGTTCAGCTGTTCTCAAGTAGCTACAGTGCTGGAAGTCCGCTGTGTAGTGAATGGAGTTGGTTACTCCAGCACTGCTCCCATTCACTTAAATGAAAAGAAGTGCTGCAGTAATCACAGTATCCTAAAGATAGGCCATCAATATAAAAATCTTTAAAGGGGTATTCTCATCTTAGACAATGGGGGCATATCGCTAGGATATGCCCCGATTGTCTTATAGGTGCGGGTCCCACCGCTGGGACCCACACCTATATCCAGAACGGAGCGGGGAGCGCTGCGCCTGGAAGACCCCGGGTTTCCGGGGGTCCGGCCACCACCAGGCACAGCTCCCTACTGCGCTCATAGAAATGAATGGGAGTGCAGCGCGCAAGCGCGACCACCGCTCCCATTCATTTCTATGGAGCCGACGGAAGTAGCCGAGCCAGCGCTCGGCTATTTTCGGCGGCCCCATAGAAATGAATGGAGGGTGGCTGCGCATGCACGGTGCTCTGATTTCTGGGAAGAATCCGTTAAAAAAATGATCCTGATAAATTGAGAGACTGGCCCAGATTTATTAATCCAGTAGATGGAGTAAGTTTAGACCAGCTGTCTGGACCTGCACCAGATTTATAACAGGGGCTCAGGCTAGATGATAAATGTGGTGCAGGGATGGAGGCTTTTCTCTGACTCTATACCAATTATTTGTTTACTTAAAAAAAAAATTTACTCCAGAATTATGGCACAATTAGCACAAAATGATACATCTTAAGCCAAATCCATTCTCATGAAGCCCTTCCTCTTTGTAAGTAAGTTGGGAAAAAATTGTAGAAATCCTAGTTGATCCAAATTGCACCAAAACTGTACCAGGTCCTTGAAGATCCATCAAAAATTGGATTGGTGTCAGTTTCAGTATTATGTTCTGCTATGTTTTTAATTGTGTCATCACAACATCTTTCAGACCCTCTGCAAAAATGATACTGTTGCTAATGGTAACAGTGTTTGTTTTGGGGTTTAATCTTCTGTACCCTTTGCAGTAGTCATTGTATCTAATAAAATTCCTTCCATTGCTCTGTTTTGGAGTTTGGTACGTTTTTCTTCTAGAGTATATAAAATGTTCTAGCTATATAAGATCAAACTGCAGCGCTCACCTGCATATCATATCGGAGGCACGGATGTGGCCAGGACAAAGCCGACATAAACTATGTAAAAATTAAAGGGATTCCGATAAAACAATATCTTTTATTCGATGTGGTAAAACGACGCGTTTCGGATCTCAATTTAACGATCCTTATAAAATGTTCTGCATCCAAAAACTCTTAGATGCTTTACATTTGGCTTCACACCATGCCATAGTCCATACTGGGCTTCCCACTGTTCTAGATAAGAGTCTGGTTTGTAAATAAGTAGCTGTCATCACAACTTCATCCCAATATTTTTCAGGTAATCCAGAATCTGTCAGCACCACCTGATCATTTTAGTTAGAGTCTTGTTCTTTTTGGCTACCCCATTTTGTTCTGTAGAGGATATGGGACTATCCTTTGATGCTCTATCCCACATTTTTTCGAATATTCTTCCATTTTGTGTCCTGTGCATTCGACTCCATTGTCACTTCGGAGTATGAGAGGATTCCTCTGAAACGTGTTGCTTGTCTTTGTTACATAGTCTTGTTGTTTATCCAGAACTTCATCTTTGTTCTTCATTTGATAATTCCCTGTCTATCTAGAGCTGTCATCTCCGAAGGTCACTATATACATGTTACCACTGGGTGAAGGCACTTTCATAGGACCACAAACATCTCTGTGTATTAGGTCAAGTGGTTGTGAGGTTCTGGTATGGCTTTCCATAGAAAGTGTCACCCTTGTAGCTTTAATACAACATTCACATCTGTTATTGGACAGATGGACACTTTTGTTAGGTTAGTTTGTTTTCTGGATGTCTATGGTCTAAACATCTATGCCACTCATTGTGTATATACTTGCAGAGTCTCACCTGTTCCTTCAGGGTGTTGCAATTATATAAATGTTCATCTGCCTTGGTGCTGGCTATCACCTGTTTTTCGTGAAGGATGACACAATTATTGCCTTGGAACAGTGTCGTACATAGAGAAGTAAGGGCCCCATAGCAAGGATCAAACCAGGCCCCCCACACAGGACAGAAGGGTTTCTGCCTAAACCCTTTTCAATGACCCATGGGCCATTTTTCCACTGCTTCATTTGCTAAAAGTTGTTCCTTTAGAGGATAGAGTCCTGACCAAGTTTTCACCCCCAGTAGAAGAGACTATAATCCCAATTACGACTGGGCCCCCTCTTGTCCTGGCCCCTATAGCAGTTGCATGGTCTACCTCTATGGTAGTTACACCCCTGCCTTGGAATTTCCCAGTGACTCCTCAAGCATTTCACAGATAACAGTCCTCCTCCCAGACTGGTAGCATATAGCACGTCTTTCCCTAAGCACAGCTTTATTGTGCCTATTTTGGCTGGGGCACACTGACATCCCATGTCTGGTTCCTTCTGCATTTATTCTGCTTTCATCTGATAGACGGTTTCCTTGTTATATTGCAGTTATAACAAGTTATCCCCTATCCACAGCTTTGCAGCATCCGGATGTCACTTGCCAATTATCTGTGCATGGATCAAAGATTGAGGCTTTGACTTTTTGTTTAGTCCCTTTCTGATATTGTTTCTGCTTTCTGTATTGTACAGTCTTTCTTTAGGTGTCACTGATTCTTACACCGGAAACATGTTCTTTCCTTCTTGTGATATCTTGTCTCCATAGTTTTAAGAGCTAGTCCCCTGCCACTTCCTTTGGAGTCCTACATGTTTTCCTTTTTTCTTCGGTGTTCATCTACTAGCCTGGTTTTCACAAAATCCAGAGTCAGATCTGCCTCAGGTCTTGTCTCCAGCCCGTTGATCAGTGCACTGTATGTGTCAAAACTGCACAGCAGTACGGCTACACCATGGCTGTCTTTAAAGAGGTTGACCAGGCCCAAAATCAAAATTCTTTTTAACACTCCTCACCATGCTCCAATGTATGACCCCAAGGCCTATACTTTCTTTCCCCCTGTCTGGGCATCAAACTCTCCTGGCAGATCTGGTTACATTCCTATTTTCCTGTTTACATATCTACTCTGCACAGTGATGAGTCAAAGGCTGGCCCCGCCTCCAAACTGATCAGTCTGTAGAAACTCCGCACACTACACCTCCTGTGGCCATCTTACTACAACCGCACATGAATCCTGCTAGTCTGTTCTGTATTTCTCACTCAGTTTCGAAATCCCATCACTGACAGTCCACAGGCTCTTCCCTCACCATCATCAGGGTGCAAAAAACTGCTTGAATCAGCAAGCAAATCAAATTGTGTATCTAATCCTATCATGTATGATACAGTCTGCAGAGCCTGATACATAGCCTGTTGTGTGTGATATTGCCTGCTGAGCTGTGTATCTAATCCCATCTTGTATGTATGGTCTGGTGTGTATCTAAGATTACCATGTCAGATACTATCTGTTGTGCCTGTGTATCTAAATCTATCATCTGCGATACAGTCTTCTATTCCTGTATCAAAGATACTCATGTGTAAGACTGCCTGCTGAGCCGTGTATCTAATCCTATCTTATATGATACTGCCTGCTGGACTGTGTATCCAAAGCCTCATGCACACGGCCACATCCATTTTGCGGTCTGCAAGTTGCAGATCCTCTAAATAAGGATACTGTCCGTGTGCGACCCTCTTTTTGCTGAGTTATTGACTTCCATAGGTGCGGAAGATGCTGTACCTATGTTTTAGGTTTATGTATTTTATGTTTTATGCCTTTTTATGTATTGGATTGTTTGTTCCAATTTTCCTACAGATTGGAGGAAAAAAAAGCCTATTGGTCCTGTGTTAAATATTTCCTATAGACTTCAATTCAACATCTGGAGCTGATTATTTTTGCCTAAACAATGCAGCAAAAAGACACAAAAAATGCAAAACACCACAAAAATGCCCAAAAACCCTACAGTATGTGTGACAACAGCTTAAGTGTCTCTCCATAATGGGTAAATAGAAGCATCCCAAGATTGGGATTCCTCTCTTTAACACCCATATATTCTAATCAGTATTAGACTGGCAACACTGCCACCTGCTCCTCAGTTGCTCCTTAGCATTCGACCTAGTAGTGATCGCTGACAGTGTATCAGGATCTGTGATTGTAGTCTCAGTCTTGTAGAAAGCCAGAGGCTTCCCTGAATGTAGAAGAAGCCGAGAACTTCAGTGGAGGAAAAGTGGGGGGAGGCTGAGGTTTTACAGGAAGTAGGGATGGGGCAGACAGGGCACGCTTGTGGTTTCTCTTTGCCGTCAGATTATGTGTTTTATTGCTGCTGTAGAAATATTTGGTTTTGACATTGATTTTACAGATCTGCTGAGAAGGGCTGGCCTGGTGGGTGGATAACCAGGAAAATAGGCTACAGCTGGAGGCTGACGGGGGACATGTGTGAGGGAAGGTGACACGTGGCATGGAAACTGTTCTTGCTTAATGCCCATTAATGCCGGGAGTGTGCAAGACACCTGCTCCCATAAGTCTAGGAGTAAATGGATACCAGATTATGTCAGAGTTTGGAGGGGGGTGACAAACCGCACATACAGATCATAAAACCTGATGACATTACAGGTTTTATTTTCATTTATTAACTCAGTTATAAGGTTAGTCCTGGTGGGCAATGGATTGAAGGGGTTTTATCAGTGGTGGTCCAAACCCAATTATCAAAAAGAACAGCCCCTTCATTGTTTATCCATAACCGGGGAGGGGGGGGGGGATTTATCATAAGGGGAATATCTGAAGTCAGTTTTGAGTCTGTATTGGAGGACTTTTTGCCACATTTATCAAATGCCACATGTTGTTTGATAAATCTGCCTCATCCTTAAACTTTACACAGTTTTCCTACTCTATCCTCCGCCTTTTTTATTTATTTTTTTTGCGAATTTTTTTTTTAAGTGTCATAGCCAGCCATGCCTACTTTTCCACCCACATTTCAAAGGTGGAGTGAGTGTTGTAAGAATGCAAAAAGTCACAAAGTTACAAAATGTGGATTTAATATGACCTGACATTGTGGCGCCCCCCCCTATATATTCTCTCTTGGATTTCTTATCACTGCCAACTGATATAATTGTGTCAACATTTAATTATTTATTAAATACTGAATTATCAATTAGCCTTATTTAAATGGTAATCTGTGTCAGAGGTACTTTTGGTTTTGGTATATGCTTCTGATATGTTTAGCTCACGGATGGTTGCCTAAAATAGTAATTGTAGCAAAACTTCAGCTATAAGAAGTCTTATGTCCCTATTGGTCTTCAACATCAGCAAGACAGCAAGCAGAGATCTTTAAACTATTGAGAAATGAAAACACAAGCTACAGTGTATTATGAAATAATGATATACGCATTGTTGTCAGTGTTTTCCATGTCTGCACCACCAATGTACGGCCAAATTACTAGGGGCATGCTTCATCTTCTGCTGGGGATTTCATACTACAGATACATTTCCAGAACACAGGGAGACCTCCATCAAACCAAAAACCAGTGCACTGAAAGTTATCACTGCCCATTAGGCCTCATGCACACGACCGCCGGCCCGCTATCTGAAGATGTGGACCCATTCACTTGAATCCAGCGGTCTGCACTACTTTTCTGCTGTGTGGAGCCACGGGCAGAAAACCCATGGAAGAACTCTGTAATGTTTCCATGGGCTTCTGATCCTTATCTCGCAGATTCAGGCCGCAATAACAGCACGGGCTGCCTACGGTCGTGTGCATGAGGCCTTACTGTGTCGCCATTTCACTAATACTGGAAAGTTAATGAATCGCATTGATTTCCATCATGCACTTCATGACTTGAGAGAAGCAGCAGAGTATTATCTCACCAGGGTATGATCAGATCTCCTAGGACAAGCGACATAGACAATGTAAACCCCAGGCTCCTGCCACAAGTGCCTCTAATGCAGTGCGAAGAACCTGCTCCTCATTCAATAAAATAATACATAATAAGGCAGATGATACTTTAGCACGGTGGGATAACGCAGGGCGCTAGTGTCTATGCTGCTTTCTTTGAATGCGCTGAATACTACAGCGGGATCAATGTAGAAATGACGACCTGAGGGTAGAGAGAAATCCTGGAACCTGCAGCTCCTGGTAATTAGCAGATAATCTCCACCGATGCATCATAGTCTTCATATTCTCATTAGTCACTGATGATTTTCATCATGATGGGACCTGTCACGGTGCACACATTTAGTATTATAAGGCGGCCTTCACACGCAGCAGATTTTGTATTCATCTGAATGGAACTTGCAGATATCCATGTGCTTCCTGCCAAAACAACCCCATTCAGATGAATGGAAACTGATTTTTAGTCGCAGAAATTTCTGCAACTAAATCTGCCGGCTGTGACAGCACCCTAGGGGGTCTGCCTGCCACACTACATATTGGCTTGTAAAAAAAAACGCCTTGAAATTCATGAATTTTTTTACAAGACAATACCAGCTGTGTGAACCGTCTACGTCCCTAAGACTAGTGCACATAGCTCAGTGTCTATTGCTTTCAAAGAAACTGATATACTGTATTGTAACCACCTGATGACACAGTCCAACAAGCGTCCCCTATTGACACTCATGTAGCACCACTGCCACCTTGTGGTGAAAAGTACAAGTGCAACACATTTTTAATGTGTGTTTTTCAATTGTTGGGTTATTCTTGCTAGTTTCCAGATTACGTGATTTGTAACGTTTTACCGTGAGGCAATCCTTGGAAAACATTTTCCTAATCTCGACCCTAAAGAATCCCTACAAAAATGTTTCTTTCACTCTGGAAATATGCATACAGACCCCCAATTGATGGAGAGCACATGCTTCTCATAATCCCTATTCAGCCCCGAGCCTACAATAACATAACATTAACCACAAAATGCATTACACTTATATCTGCATGTTAAACCATGTAGTGATTTACACAGAATAGGTTTTTTTTTTCTCCACTACTTGCAGTTTTAAAAACAACAGCATGAAAAAAAAATCATTCTTGGTGCAGATTCCACGGCAAAAGCATAAGTTCGCATTGAAACAGGTAGGATGAAAAATCATATTAAAAGTTAACCCAAAAACCACTCTGATTTTGAAAGCATTTTTCTTTCAGCACAGAAAAAACTATGTGAAATGACCTGAGAGCCCTAAGGCATACGCTGGGTCCGCAATACACGGGCACCGGCCATGTGAACTCCGCATCACGGATCGCGGACCCATTCACTTCAATGGGTCCGCAATCCGGGAGATGCGTAGAAGAGGCACGGATCGGAACACCACGGAAGCACTACAGTGCAGCAGAAATAATTTTCTCATAGTACCTGAGCAGTAGTGCTCCCAGAAATTATAAGGCCGCGCTATCATGCTCCCAGTAATTATAATACCCCTTATAGTGCCCCCATAGCTTAAACAGTCCCCTATAGAGCCCCCAGTAGTTTAGATGGCCCCCTGTAGTACCCCCTCTAGTTTAGATGGCCCCTGTAGTGCCCCCAATAGTTTAGATGGCCCCCTGTAGTGCCCCCAGTAGTTTAGATGGCCCCCTGTAGTGCCCCCAGTAGTTTAGATGGCCCCCTGTAGTGCCCCCAGTAGTTTAGATGTCCCCCTGTAGTGTCCCCAGTAGTTTAGATGGCCCCCTGTAGTGCCCCCAGTAGTTTAGATGGCCCCCTGTAGTGCCCCCACTAGTTTAGATGTCCCCCTGTAGTGTCCCCAGTAGTTTAGATGGCCCCCTGTGGTGCCCCCACTAGTTTAGATGGGCCCCTGTAGTGCCCCCACTAGTTTAGATGGCCCCCATTAGTGCCCCCACTAGTTTAGATGGCCCCCTGTAGTGCCCCCACTAGTTTAGATGGCCCCCTGTAGTGCCCCCAGTAGTTTAGATGGGCCCTTGTAGTGCCCCCACTAGTTTAGATGGGCCCCTGTAGTGCCCCCACTAGTTTAGATGGGACCCTGTAGTGCCCCCACTAGTTTAGATGGGCCCCTGTAGTGCCCCCACTAGTTTAGATGGGCCCCTGTAGTGCCCCCACTAGTTTAGATGGGCCTCTGTAGTGCCCCCAGTAGTTTAGATAGCCCCCAGTAATACCCCCCAGTAGTTCAGATAGCCCCCAGTAATTATATTGTCCCCATAAATACTCCCAGTAGTACCCTATAGTGGCCCACTCAGCAGCTTAAATGACCCCATACCTTAATTAAATCCCAGCAGCATCATTCCAGTCTCACTGTTTAGCCTGGCGCGGGAATGCTGCAGGCAGAAAACTTAGAAAGATAGCCGGGCTTTCATTGGTGGTCAGTGTGAGGGCGGGCTCCTCCTCTTCGTGACTTCCGGCACTTTTCCTCTCCTCTCCAGCATCGCGATGGTTCGGCTGTCGGCTCCCATCTCCCTGCATTGCACACGCATGCGCAGTGCAGAAATCAGGTTTCAAGCCACAGGTTTTACAGACGGTGTTTTTTTCTGCCGGACGCTATGGACGGCAGAAGAAAACACCCAGGTTTTGTGGACTGTCCGTGAATTTATGGACGGTTGGCAACCCTGTTTGAAGGAGGCACAATGCTGGTGTAACTATGTGGTGGCATAAAGGAGGGAATAATTACTATGTGGAGACATTTAGGGGATTGGGTGGGATTAGGTGTTTACTTATGTTTTGGGCGAAGTTAGAGGCGTGGCCTTGTGCAGAAAAAACTTGCTGCGGCACATATAGTGTCCCACTTCATTCTTTTCAAAAGTTGGGAGGTATGGGGTAGCCTGAAACTCAACTTAAAATGAGGCCCCTTTGAGGAGATACCTCCCACACCACAAAAGCCTCAGGCGTAGCTTGTAAAGAGATGATGACAGACAGCGGCACAAGGAGAGAGCGATGGAGAGAGGACAGGGAGTCTCCCTGTTGCATGAGTGCTAGGTAAAAGAAGCTCCATTGGTTAGAAGAGGCAGCAGGAGAACAGTTTAGTGCTGCCATGTGAAACAGGAGGTCCATGGCAAATACATCAGGCTGAGGGAGCCATTGACTCGTAGGGGGTAGGTAGAAGTAAGGAGACTCCCTGTCCATGCCTGGAAGATAGAGTGGGATAAGCTTCAGGAGAGAGAGGGACCCTGAGCTAAGGTACTTGAGGCCTCAGGAGTCCTGGAACATCTCACTGCATTAGGAAGGTCCCCCTTGGGACAGATGGACGTGAAGAGACTGTATATTATACTTAAAAGGACTGTCCTTTTAAAAGACTGTAAATACATTGTGAGAAACCATTAAGCATGTGAAACTGCAAATGTGTTATAGATGCAACATTCAAAGGGGCTTTTTGGTACTAAGATACTGAAGATACTAACCTCAGGATAGGTCATCAATATCAGATTGGTGGTGGTCTGCGTTCCAGTACCCCCACCAATCAGGTGTTTCTGGAAAGAACTGGCAAAACTGTACAGTGGACGGAATGGGAAGCACAAGGTTCCATCTGCTGTGCAGTAGCTGTGTCGGGGTACTGCATATCAGCTCCCAATCAATTTAAACCTAAAATGTACCACTTCCTCCTATGGAGACTGAACATGTTGAAATTGCAAGATGCAATTGCAATTGCATCTTGAAATTGCAAGATCAAGAAGGAACAGATGTGGAATTGTGGAAATCACAGGATAAATAGACATATCATTGATGTACAAATGATTTAAAAAAAATGGAAATAAAATATTCAAAACTTCTTGATTTGCGTAGAAATTACACGCACTTACATACCTTGGCATGCTATCAATGAGGTTATTAATGGTTGTGTGAGAAATGTTCAGTCACACTGAATGCACTTGGGCACACAAATCATCAAGATCCACTGCTGGCAGCTCACTTTGAAATCGACAACCAATAAGGTCCTAGATGTTCTTGACGGGAGACAAGTCCGGAGATGCTGCAGGCCATGGTAGTGCATATATACGCCATGCAAGCTGCTCACAGTAGCACAAACCTGGTGTTGTTCTCTTGAAAAACAGCTCCTGAGACACTTTGGAGACACAGCCATACCACTTGTTCCACAACCAAATGAATGTAACACCAAGCTGTTAGTGTCAGTCATCCAAGACAAAAGTGGTAAGAGGATAGACCTTCATTCTGTGTGCCATGATGGCCTATGAGAGTGACGGTATGAGGTCAGTGGAACACCTGTAGCTCGACGTCTGACTTGTAGTCTAATGTCATGCAAACGCCTTCTGGTGGTTTGTGTAGACACTGTTTACCTCCCTAGGCTTGGGATGTGACGTTCAATTTCACTTGTAGTACATAATGAATCACTACACGCCATACTTCTAATCAAATTATATACCCGTGCGGAGGTTCACCTCTGTGCCCCTCTTGCTGTCATTCCAGTTCGTTGCTCTCCCAAAATCCAGGACGGTCACCATTGAACAGTGCTGATATCTCAGCCTAGGAGCATGGTGATCTGCCAGAGTGATAAACCAAGGCCTCCCAGTTCCAAGGATTCTGTCCCTCTCAGTTTGTGACATGTGGTGATAACTGGCATGTCAATGAACAGGAGGAATCGCGCAATCACCCCACATAACATCATCCGATATTCAGCTTGGGCCCCCTTCCGTCAGTGCTTTGTGGCCAGGGGCAGGGAAGCACATTGCCTTTATGCTGCCTGAGGCAAAACTTAATACGGCCCATTCTTGACCTAACCCCTTCCCTCCAGCCAGAGGAGTAACTTGACCAGCATGCACTTTCTATAACACCGGTGTCTTCTTATGTGGTACAAGGATCATTGAGTCTCCTCAGGCTCCTGGGCCCGGTGGTGACTGCTACCTCTGTACCCCTTATAGCTACGCTCCTGATCACATATATCACAGTCACTGAAAACCCCCATACCTAAAAACTGAGGCTGTCCCTGGTTGTGTAGATGGGCACTTGTGTCCTCCTGACTCAATGTCTTGACCTCCAATGAAATGCTGTTAAAAGACCTTGGCAATCATTATCTGATCGTGGGGGTCCGATACCGTGCACCCCCACTGATTCGTTGTTCTGCAGGAGCTCCGGTGCCAGAATGACACTGCGCCACCAATTGTGTAGTGAATGGCAACCAGCTCTGTCCGCAATGAACAGTACTGTGTAGCTCCTGCAGAATAGCCTATTTGGTGGGCATGTCGGACCCCCGCTGATCAGATAGTGATGGCTGTAGTATAAATGGTTACTGTGGACATTACATTTATCACACCGTCTTTATTCTCATTTATCAGGGGCATGCACATTGGAGTGGTGCCCACCATAGCTGTTATTTCAGTACTATGTTATATCACACAGTGTCTCCCGCCTGTTGTAATCGTATTACACAGTGTGAACAGCCGTGTTATCTGTTGCACGTAAAATTGTTTGTGACCTTAGACTCAATATTGGCTTTAACAGTGACTTTTTGTGTCATCCATCAAAATCACATATAAAAAGTAACAAGACTCAGCCACGCGTTTCATTACCTAAGCATCTGGTCAGCAATTACATTAGAACGGCAGTGAAGATTGCGCTGTATCTTGTTACAATTATCTCAGAACAATAATGAAGCTAAATGGTCCTGCACCCGCCTCTATAGAACAAGATTTTACAGGAAATGGGTGCATTGATTTTCTGATAGATCGGCCCCAAAATTAATTAATATTCGCCATGTACATTATTATATTGTGTATTGATGGGATTTTCATTTAATGCACTTTTCAAAGAACCAGGGCCAATCTAAGGCCACATAGAAATGAGATATTTTTTTTATTTTAATTACTAGGAAAGGCAATATTTTAATACAATGGATGCAATGTAATGTTATTATGGCGGTACATTTCATTCATTTAGTAACGAGAGCCTTTCAGAGGAGGATAAAAGGGAAGCTCCGCATTACTGTGTCACAACAGAGATTTATGACTCTTACAGTGATCATTCCTCCCATATTGTAATCTTAAAGGAGAACGACTAAGAGCAGTGGAAAAAAAGGTTTACTTAAAGGGGTTTTTACAGAATTTATAGTGGCTATTAGGGATGAGAGAACTTGTGTTTTCAAGTTCGGCGTACAAGGTTTGGGTTATCTAAGAATTCCGTTATGGATTCCACTTACACAGACCATGAGTTATGCAGAATCCATAACGGAATTCTTAGATAACCCGAACCTTGTACGCCCACAAGTTCGCCCAACACTAGTGGTAATCTATCCTGTGCTTGGTACTGACACATCCTGAACTCAAATGTATGGGCATGTCCCTACAGCGGGAGTGCCCCTGTGTCTGGTATAACGCTGGTGGGGCTTGCCTAGTTTTGTTGATCACCTAGGTCCTGATGGTTGGATCCCCACTGATCACAAAGTGCTGGTCTCCTGACATATTGCAATGCCTACAATATACTTCTGAAGTATCTTTTCTTGGAAACTTTTCTCAGAGATCTGTGTTGTGCTGTACCTCTGTTATTTCTCTTGGAAATATATGAGTGAGTTGACGACAGGGTGCTGCTGTTCCTCCTATCAATAGGGTGTATCCCGACATAGTCTGATACTGTCAGCACTGATTAGACAGTGCCAGAGTGTGTAACAACATACCCTATCAGCAGAAAAGATGCTCCAGAAGTTTATTTTACTAGTATATACTAAAACCGACGTCAGGAAAGAGGACAGGTTCTCATTAAGTGCTCATTCGGATGACCATATATTTGTGTCCGCCTCTGTTCCGCAATTTTCTGGAACGGATCCATAAACATTAATTATGTCCTCAAAAAATACAGACAGCACACCCTGTGCCGTCCACATCCATACTTCCATTCCCCATTCCTGCAAAAAAGATAGAACATTTCCTATTCATGTCTGTTTTTGCAGACAAGAATAGGCATTTCTATCATAGGGCTGCCCTTTCCGCTTCACAAAATGCGGAACACACACGACCGGTACCTGTGTTTTGCGGATCCACAATTTGCAGACCGCAAAACGGTTATGGTCATCTGAATGAGGCCTAAAGGGTTTTTCTAAAATAATTAAATACTTAGGGTAACCTATAAAATGCCTTAAAATAAAAAATAGATATTTTCTCAGCGGCCTACAGCAGTAGGAATACCGGACCAGCACCCCACAGGCCAGCATGGAAGAAATGGGTGAACATATGTAATCTTTTTCATTTAAAAGATTTTTCAATTATGGCAGACAACCCTCTTAACTATATCCACCATATGCCCTTATCAGGACCACTTTCATTATCTTTGAAGGTGCTGGTGGAAATGTTAGGTGACCCAAAGGATTTATTAGAATAAAGTTGGTAGATATGATTTACAGTACATTTTATTTGGAAGTACTGATTGAAATATGCAACTGAAGAGCGAATCCCCATGTAAAAAATGGAATCACCTGTAAATACACATCATTGAGTTGTTCTCTTCTCACAATGTGTTAAAATGTCCACTCATGAAACCAGCAGGGTCGTCACTGCACCTCCTACAGTAGTTTTCTTTAAGCCTTCCCAGACACTTGGAAAAGTGGGTGCCAACCCCTTTAAGCGTAGCAGTGGCAGCCATTTTTCTTGCTATAGATAATTATAATTTGAACAATATTTGTGACATTTGTTTTGGGGGAAGGGAATAGACCCTTTTACAGTTTAAAGCCCTTTACAAAGCGCTATTACAGTGCCTTGAAAAAGTATTCATAATCCTTGAACATTTCATTTTTTTTTAACGTTACACCCACAAACTTAAACTTAAATTAATTAATATTCGCCATGTACATTATTATATTGTGTATTGATGGGATTTTCATTTAATGCACTTTTCAAAGAACCAGGGTCAATATAAGGCCACATAGAAATGAGATCTCTTTTTTATTTTAATTACAAGGAAAAACATTTTTTAATATAAAAAAATGAAAAAACATTTTATTACAATGGATGCAATGTAATGTTATTATGGCGGTAAATTTCATTCATTTTCATCATCTGAAAATGGAGTTTAGCACAACTACAAACCTACCAAGACATGGTCATCCACATAAAATGACAGCCCAGGCAAGGAGAGCACTAATTAGAGATGCAGCTAAGAGGCTGAAGGGTCAGTCTGGAGGAGCTTTAGATATCCACATCTCAGGTGGGAGAATCTGTCCACAGGACAACTATTAGTCGTGTAGTCCACAAATCTGGACTTTATGGAAGAGTGTCAAAAAGAAAGTAATTTTTGAAAGCAAATCATAAGAAGCCCTGTTTGGAGATTGCCACAAGGTATGTAGGGGACACAGCAAACATGTGGAAGAAGGTGCTCTGGTCAGATGAGACGAGTTTAATGTTCCAACACATCACCCAGAACCAGGGGCTGGCTGGCAAATTTTAGCCCGGGGGCAAGCACAGAGCACTGGCCCATGTGTAGCAGCCCACCTTAACCTGTTTAACTCCGCCTACCATATAAAGGCGGTATAGGTAACTGGGCTTTAAATCATTAAAAGGCGGCAGCCAGTTGTGTTTTCATGTTGGGATCACACGCACATGTGCAATCCCAGATACAGAACATGAGTCCGTAGCAACAGCCTGATGATTAGAGGGGCAAGATTTACCAACTCCTGAGCTGAAGAGACTCCATAATGGGATCTGATCAGGAAGCTGCTTCTTTACCGGACAAAAAAGTTTTGCATGCAGGACTTTTCTGTCCGGTCTTTTTGACAGAATCTGTGACAGTGGCCCGAACTCAGATGTGAATGAATGGTATTAGATTGAAGTATAGTATCAGATGCACGTATAACACACAAATACAGAGCAAGAAACAAGATCACTACATACATACACCAGAACCAGACCTATAAGTCAAATACTGCACAAGAACCAAGTTCACTACATGAATACAGCACCAGAACCAAACCAATGAGTCAAATACTGCTCCAGAACCAAGTTCACTACATATATGTATATCACCAGAACCAAACCCATAAGTCAAATACAGTACAGAACCAAGTTCACTACATATATATAGCACCAGGACCAAACCCATAAGTCAAATACAGTACAGAACCAAGTTCACTACATATATATAGCACCAGGACCAAACCCATAAGTCAAATACAGTACCAGAACCAAGTTCACTACATATATATATCACCAGAACTAAACCTAGAATTTAAAAACAGCACCAGAACCAAGTTCACTACATGAATACAGCACCAGAACCAAACCTAGAAGTCAAATACAGTACCAGAACCAAGTTCACTATATATATATATATATATATATATATATATATATATATACAGCACCAGAACCAAACACATAAGTCAAATACAGTACCAGAACCATGTTCTCTGCATGAATACAACACCAGAACCAAACCTAGAAGTCAAATACTGCACCAGAACCAAGTTCACTATATATATATATATCACCAAAACCAAACCCATAAGTCAAATACAGTACCAAAACCAAGTTCACTACATAAATACATTACCAGATTTTAAATGTTTAGTACAGATACCATCTGAGTAGTCAGGTCAGTCCTCGCCATATGAAACTACAGCTCCCAGTATGGCCTGAACAGCAGTAAAGGGATGCTGGGAGTTGTTGTTGAACCCACCCATCATCAGCTGTAGATCATCCAGGTGACTACAGCTCCCATCATACACAGTCAGTAGCAGAATAATCACTTCCATCTAGTGACTTACAGGTGTCGTCTCCTCCTGAGTTTTTCTCCATCTGGTTCAGACCACCATGACGACTTCTCCCATCCACAATTCAGCTCTGCAGATTTTGCCGAGAAGATCTCTTCAGCTTCTCTCTTTATCAACACATTGGTATCCTGCAGACTGACACAGACTCATCTCAGTGCCACATGCTGTGCCCTCAATATAACAGCAGTATTAGTGCTACACACAGGGCCCCCAATGTTAGTGCCACATACTCTGTGCCCTCTGTATACAGTGCCATATGCTTTGCGCCCTTTGTATATAGTGCCACATACTCTGTGGCCTCTGTATATAGTGGCACATGCTCTGTGCCCTCTGTATACAGTGCCATATGCTCTGTGCACTCTGTATATAATGCCACATACTCTGTGCCCTCTGTATACAGTGCCATATGCTCTGTGCCTTCTGTATATAGTGCCACATTCTCTGTGCCCTCTGTATATAGTGCCACATGCCATTTGCCCTCTGTATATAGTGCCACATACTCTGTGCCCTCTGTATACAGTGCCACATGCCCTTTGCCCTCTGTATATAGTGCCACATGCTCTGTGCCCTTTGTATATAATGCCACATACTCTGTGCCCTCTGTATAATGCCACATACTCTGTGCCCTCTGTATATAGTGCCACATGCTCTGTGCCCTTTGTATATAATGACACATACTCTGTGCCCTCTGTATATAATGCCACATACTCTGTGCCCTCTGTATATAGTGCCACATACCCTTTGCCCTCTGTATATAGTGCCACATGCTCTGTGCCCTGTGTATATAGTGTCACATGCTCTGTGCCCTCTGTATACTGCCATATGCTCTGTGCCCTCTGTATATAGTGCCACATGCTCTGTGCCCTTTGTATATAATGCCACATACTCTGTGCCCTCTGTATATAATGCCACATACTCTGTGCCCTCTGTATATAGTGCCACATGCTCTGTGCCCTTTGTATATAATGCCACATACTCTGTGCCCTCTGTATATAATGCCACATACTCTGTGCCCTCTGTATATAGTGCCACATACCCTTTGCCCTCTGTATATAGTGCCACATGCTCTGTGCCCTGTGTATATAGTGTCACATGCTCTGTGCCCTGTGTATATAGTGTCACATGCTCTGTGCCCTCTGTATACTGCCATATGCTCTGTGCCCTCTGTATAAAGTCCATGCTCTATCCTCTGTATATAGTGCTATATGCCCGGTGCCCTCTGTATATAGTGCCTCGTGCTCTGTGCCCCCTGTATATAGTGCTACATGTTTTGTGCCCTTTAAAAATAGTGTCTCTTTGATGTGCCCCCTTTATGTATATGCTTCTATCTGCCCCCTGAATACAGCGTACACACACTGTATTATAATACTCTGCAGAAGCTAGAATGTAGTGGGTAACAAAAGGTGTGACACGGTTACATGTTGCTGAAGGTCAAATGACAAGAGGTATAATAGATGCAGTGGATACAGATATATAGTATATACAGCAGTGTACTGATATGTGAGGTATGAGGTATAATAGATGCAGTGGATACAGATATATAGTATATACAGCAGTGTACTGATATGTGAGGTATGAGGTATAATAGATGCAGTGGATACAGATATATAGTATATACAGTAGTGTACTGATATGTGAGGTATAAGGTATAATACATGCAGTGGGTACAGATATATAGTATATACAGCAGTGCACTGATATGTGCGGTATAAGGTATAAATTACACTTTGTATTTCAAAGTACACCACTGTATATATTATATATCTGTACACACTGCATCTACCGGTATTATACCTCATACCTCACATATATAGTATATACAGCAGTGTACTGATATGTGAGGTGTAATAGAAGCAGTGCACTGATATTTGTATACACTGCATGTATTGTACCTCGTACCTCACATATCGGTACACTGCTGTATATACTATATACCTGTACACACTATATCTATTATACCTCATACCTCACATATCATTACACTGCTGTATATATTACATATCTATTTACTGCATATATTATACCTCATACCTCACATACCAGTACACTGCTGTATATACTATATATCTGTATATACTGCATGCATTATACCTCGTACCTCACATATCAGTACACTGCTGTATATACTATATATCTGTATGTGTTATATTACTGCATGTATTATACCTCGTACCTCACATATCAGTACACTGATGTATATACTATAAACCTGTACACACTGCATCTATTATACCTCGTACCTCACATATCAGTACACTGCTGTATACACAACATATCTGAACACACTGCATCTATTATACCATATACCTTACATATCAGTACACTGCTGTATATACTATATATCTGTACACACTGCATCTATTATACTTCATACATCACATATCAGTACACCGGCTGTGTATACTATATACAGTATCTGTATCTACTGCATGTATTATACTTTTATAATACATGCAGTATATACAGATATATAGTATATACAGAAGTGTACTAATATGTGAGGTATGAGGTATAATACATGCAGTATATACAGATATATAGTATATACAGCAGTGTACTGACATGTGAGGTATGAGGTATAATAGATGCAGTGTGTACAGGTATATAGTATATACAGCAGTGTACTGATATGTGAGGTATGAGGTATAATAGATGCAGTGTGTACAGATATATAATATATACAGCAGTGTACTGATAAGTGAGGTATGAGGTATAATAGATGCAGTGTGTTCAGATACATAGTATATACAACAGTGTACTGATATGTGAGGTATGAGGTATAAATTACACCTCATATCTCACATGAGTACACTGCTTTGTATACTATATACCTGTACACACTGCATGTATTATACATTGTACCTAACATATCAATACAGTGCTGTATATACTATATATCTGTACCCACTGCATCTTTTATATCTTGTACCTGACACATAGTATACACACAGAGTACTGATACGTCAGGTACGAAATATAAAAGATGCAGTGGGTACAGATACTATGGTCACTGTGTGAGGTATTAGGGGTTGTAGTTAAGGTTACGGTCAGATTTTGGGTTAGGATTAGTAATACGGTTAGTATATTAGAGTCAATATTGGGGTTAGGCGTAGTATTAGCATTAGGACCAGTATTAGAGTTAGGGGTCAGTATTGGGGTTAGGCCTAGTATTAGCATAAGACTACATTCAGACCACCGAAAGTGTTTTGCAGTGAAATGAATAGGTCCGCACCTGTTCTGCTAAATTGCGGAACGGATGCAGACCCAGAAAAATGGTCGTCTGTATGCACACTTAGGGCTAGTATTAGGATTAGGGTCAGTATTAGAGTTAGGGGTCAGTATTGGGGTTACAGTCAGCATTAGGGTACATTCACATGACCGTATTTCCATGCGGACAGCACACCGTGTGCTGTCCTCATCTGTACTTCCACTCCGTGGTGCTGCAAAAAAGATCCACGGACAATAATCCTATACTATTAGGGTTATAATCCTATGGCCGATATCTGTGTTTTGCGAATCCACAATTTGCGGACTGCAAAACACATACGGTCATGTGAATGTGGCCTTGGGGTTAGGTGTCGGTATTAGGGGTCAATATGGCATAGTATTAGAGTTAAGGACAGTATTACGGGTCAGTATTAGGATTAGTGACAGTATTAGGGGTCACTACTAGGGTAGGTGTCAGTGGCCAGTATTAGGGGTCAGTACTAGTGTAGGGGTCAGGGGCCAGTATTAGGGGTCAGTACTAGTGTAGGGGTCAGGGGCCAGTATTAGAAGTCAGTACTAGTGTAGGGGTCAGTACTAGGGTAGGGGCCAATATTAGGGGTCAGTACTAGTGTAGGGGTCAGGGGCTAGTGGCCAGTACTAGGGGTCAGACAGGGCTGGTTGTAGGGGTCAGGGGCCACTAGTAGGGTTAAGGCAGCATATGGATAGAATGGGGGAGGGTACTTAGTGCAGTTCACTCACCTGTCCTGGCGCAGTCCCACAATGCAGACCCGGCCTCTTCTGGTGGGTCTGCTACGTCGGAGGCGGTCTGATGATGATATCGTGCCGCATCACATCAGTGCGCCGGCCGGGAATAGCGGAGCAGGGAACCAGTGTTTCCCTTGTCCCGCCGGCGCTGCTGCAGGCTCAATTGTATCTGCGTCCAGTGGACGCAGATTCTATTGAGTTCAGGGGCCACAGCGGCCCTGGATCTACCGGCCCGGAGGGCAAGTGCCCTCCTGCCCCCTGGCCCAGCCCGCCCCTGCCCAGAACACACCATTCCCACCATGGAAACATGGTGGCAGCATCATGCTGTGAGGATGCTTTTCTTTAGGAGGGACTGGGAAGCTAGTCAGAGTTAATGAGAAGATGGATTATCTAAAGTTAAATACAGGGAAAACCTGGTAGAGGCTGCAAAAGACTTGAGACTGGGGCGGAGGTTCACCTTCCAGCAGGATAACAACCCTAAACATACAGCCAGAGCTACAATAGAAAGGTTTAGATCAAAGCATATTCATGTGTTAGAATAGCCCAGTCACAGTCCAGTCCTAAATCCCATTTAGAATCTGTGACAAGACTTGAAAATTGCTGTTCACAGACGCTCTCCATCCTATCTGACTAAGCTTCAGCGATTTTGCTAAGGGCAAAAATTTCAGCCTCTAGATGAGCAAACCTGGTAGAGACAGACCCCAAAAGACTTGCAGCTGTAATTGCAGTGAAAGGTGGTCCTACAATGTACTGATTCAGGGGGGCTGAATAGAAATGCGTGCAACACATTTCAGTTTGTGGGTGTAACGTGAAAAAATGTGGAAAAGTTCAAGGGGTGTGAATACTTTTTCAAGGCACTGTATATGGTAATATCGCTATAAAAACAGACGTCTCCTTTCTTTGCTGTACAATAAAACTCCATTCTTCCAGTAAGCTGTAGAAACAATGTTACCCACTGATACCTAACGCCACATTACTCTTTACAGAATATCTCTTTATGGCCACATTACTTGTTAAATGATCAGGAAAGCACCCAGGAGAAGATATCAATTACCGGCAGTGACACAGATGGATCCTGGTGACTACTAAATGATATCAGTTTGATCCGCACGATTAAGAAACGTCCCCGGGGAAACCTTAACCCACAGCACGATTTCCATTTGATATAAACTTTAAATTACTGATGACACCTCCCAGCTGCAGGCTGACCTTCCCTTACAGTCCTCAGCCGAGGAGGACGCAGAAGCAAATGGGCCGTAATTAACGAAAATAGAAGGCAAGGAAACAACGGAAGCAGAACACCAGGTAATGCTGATTAGGATACAATTTAGAACGGAAAGGATCCGGAAAAACTAAATCTGAAATTGTTTGTATGTTATTGAAGAGAATTTCCACGTATGGGCTCCCTACTAGACGCATCTCTGGGAGGGCCCACACCGGATGATGCCATGTGTGTTATCTTCTGTTAGGTCTCCATATGGGGACATAATGTTCCTAATAATAAGCCCCATAGACATAGCTATAATGGAAGCAGGGGAAACAGCTTTGGGGCCCAAACTCAGAAGGGGCCCGTCCAGGAGGAAGACTTAAAGATTTTATGGTCAGGAGCCCCTCAACAGCATTATACAATGACATTATATAGTGTCATGACATAAGGATATACGTGTAGGAAACAGACAGACCTGGTCTGAGAGAGCAAACTTGACTAGCTGCAGGAGTGAGGGTTTCCCGTGGGTAGGGGGCTGTTCAAACATTTTCTGTAGGGACCAGTCAGTTTTAGTTACACCACCACCCAGTGAGAATTTACCGAATAACAGTGCCATATGGGGACCAAATAGCAGTTTCTTAGAGTTGCATTAATAACAATGCTATACCGTGTTGAAACCACCACGGACAGCAACAATATACTGCCAGTGCCTACGTAGTAGTGCCACAGAAGGTAAATAACACCATACAATGCTAATATAAGACCACTGTACAGTGCAAATATAAGATCACCACTAGGGATGAGCGAATTTCATATTTTGAAGTTTGTTTTCGGTTCGGGTTGTGGTATAAGTTGAATTGCGTTATGGATTTCGTTACCACGGACCATAACGCAATTCCATGACGGAATGCATAACGGAATACCTTTAGAAACATTCCATCATAATAGAAGTCTATGACCTGCATAACGGAAACCGGACGGATCTGTTATGCAGGCCATAGACTTCTATTATGACGGAATAAATAACGTTATGGAATTATAGTCTGTGGTAACGCAATCCATAATGCAATTCAGCTTATACCACAACCCGAACCGAAAACGAGTTTCAGAATATGAAATTTGCCCATCCCTATTCAAGACCATACAGCAGTAAAATAGGACTATAATACCGGCTGATATAAGACCATCATACAGTGCTAGTACTGTATAATATCGCCTCACTGTGCTAAATTAATACCACCATACCCTGACCACTATACAGTGCTAAAAGAAATACCACCATACTGTGAAAATATAACATCACCATACAGCGGTAAAATAATAACACTATACAGTGCTAAAATATGACTACCATACGGCTCCAGCTCCGTACAGTATTAGAACAAAGTTTTATGTTTCATCCGAAGTCGATTCGCTCATCACTAAATACTACCATACAGTGTTAATACTGTACAATATGGCCGCACTTTGCGAAATGAATACCCCCATATCCTGACCAGATGACAAGCCCATACATAATAGCACAGCTAATACAACTGATAACAATGCTTTACAGTATCTATATAAAACTGCTGTTCAATTATTACTGAAATTTGTGGTTGTCACAAGTCTTGGGACATCTGTGGTACCCCTTTCATCAGGTGTTGCTGAAGAGTGCTATGCAACCTGCACAGAACATACACACCAAAGGCTGGCCCTGAAGTATCAGTAGTACCTTTAATAAGGTAGATACCTTATCTGTCAAATCAGCCCTCAGTAAGATATACAGTACCTCACAGCCAGAGTTCCCAGCTCTCTGATAGGAATGGTATGTTGCCCAAATGTTGGGTATCAGTGCCCAAGTGAAGGAAATCTTATATCTCTGATTAAGGCCTCACACACACAAGCGTGTCTGGGATCTGGATAACATGAATCCTAGATATCATGCATTTCCTTCATGATGGTAAAAGTATGTGGTACACAAGTATATGATGTCCCATCGCAAGCCAGACAGTGGACCTAATTCTCCTTTAGAAGCAGTGAATAAATAATACTGTATACTGTAGGTGTGTCTGTGCTTACTACCAATGCGCCAGAGCAGAAGATGTAGCAGTGGCAGAATGGGGTCTGGTAAAGTTTGGTGCTGGTCTCTGTAATGACCATTTTGGATGGTACTTAGATCTCTCAGAAACAGAGTAAAATAAATCCTGAATAGAATTAGTAATAATCTGACCAATCATTTTTTCTAATATTATACAACCCCTTTAACTCTTTAAATGATAATATAGAAAGAGGCTCTGAAAGTATCAATAAATACCCCATAAGTGCTGGGTTTCGGCCTGCTGCTCATTTTCCTTTTATATGACCATTGAGCCAATTCCTCACCCTCCTTTTAATTAAAGGGGTATTCCGGTAACGTGACTTAATTTTTGATAAACTGCATTAAGGCTGCAAGCTGTGACCCAACCAGAACCCATACCTATAATACATATCACCAGAGCTTCATTTTACCTTGCAATCCATTTGTCTAGCTCCTGTGTGAGCCTGCAGCACACAAGTATCATTGCTCCTGATCTTCCCTCACAAAACTACAATGCCCACAATCCTTAGCTTTCCTGCTCTGAGTTTCTGCTTGTTCATGAGTGTTGATGATTACTGATTGGCTGCCTGATATTCCAGTCCAGACACGCCTCCTCTATGAGAAACACAGTAGGTAGCAGGGGAAGAAAAATACTTTATAACTACTGAACGGTAAATATGTGAAATAGACATTATATTAGGTGATGATTAGGTGATTGATGATGAATTAGTCTAAAACATAAGTTATATTTATGGTAACCGGAATACCGCTTTAAAGGGACAGCTTATACAATATGTGAATATTCTATGTTTTTTTTTTTTTTAATAAAAACGTGAATCATTTTCTAGATATAATTTTTGAAGTCTCTCCATGTGTCCTACTTCCTGTCCTGGCTCTTCCTCCCTTTGATTGGACGTTTAGCACAGCAGACAGCCTCATTGACTTTCTCAGTCAGGCCATTCACTGCGACCAGAGAGGGAAGGGGATGAGTGACTCCATTACAGCATCACACATTACACTGATAATTGCAGTGCTCTTCTGTGGACATCTTTATCTAGGCCTATGAAGAGAACGTTACAGCTGTCATCCCAATTCTACAATCTACTATTGTGCTAGCAGATAACACAATTCCCTCACAGCAACAGTAAACGGACCATGGGTTTCCTATCTATATAGCAGAATTATCTTAATACTTTAATTTTTTTAAAAAAATTATAGTTGTAAAAATTGATAGTAAAAAAAATTGTATAGTGCCGACAAAAAAAAAACAGCTAAATATTCTTAGAAAAAACAGTTTTCTATGAATATTGGTTGCAAGGTGCTGTAGTTCCATATTCTCCTTACTCATGTTTCCATCTATTTTAAGGCTTATGCAGTAACTTTGATTTAGTCGTGTGCGCTGCTCAGGATCCATTGTTTCAGAAGTTTCTTAGTCTATAATTTTCTCCTCTTCCATGAAATACAGTTATTTTGCACTTCAGCTCGCGAATTAACGTTAAACGCACATACATTCCATTCATTAGGTGAATGTCAGCCATCGGGTATCTGCCGCCTGTTATTGTGTGAGCTCGGCTGCACATGCAGGGAGTAATTGTCCTGTCATGTCACCCTCACCTGAACACAATGCACAAGACACTGGACGCCGGGATAGAAAGGGCTGTCATGTTAATGCTGCCTTAATCCTAAATCAGAATCGCAGCCGGCAGCAGACTGAGGCTTTGTGATTTCTCATTAGAAACGCAGTGGTAGCGATACATAAACTTTTACACCTCCGCTGGCCGCCGCCTGCTGTAGGTCACAGCGGAAATATAATAATCTGCTGTTATATAATCTGTGAGCAATGGAGACGTGTGGTATTAAAAATGTCGAGGTACTGTTGACACACAGCTCCTATTATACACCATGGACTGATATCATAACTCAATTCACTAGAAAATCAGAAAAGTATAAGGTGTTCCTACAAAGTATTGACTCAGGGGGCTGAATACAAATGTACTCAACACTTCAGATTTTTAGTTATTAAAAATTTTGAAAACCATGAATGATTTTTTCACCCTACTTGGTACTTTGTGTTGGTCTGTCACATAAAATCCATTTTAGTTTGTGGGTGTCAGGTGAAAAAACATGGAAAAGTTCAAGGGGTATGAATACTTTTTTAAATTACAGTATATGCCCACAGATTAAGCTGATAGTTGAGGCAGGGCTTCCTGTGACCACTTTATGGTTGGAGAACCCTTGTCCAAACTTTATGGTTGGAGAAAAAGTATTTGTCCAAAGCAGAAAATTATCAGAAACTGAATCAGACCTCTTGACATGGCCAACCCACGGAGGTGATGATACTAGGTCTTCGATGCTGGATTCGGTCTTTGTGGCTACCGGACTGGCACTTGAGCTCCAGTTCTGTGCCGTTATCAACATCTGTGGATGGGGGGGGGGGGGGATGAGTGGTGACTGCTGCAGCCAATCATAGGCCACAGCCTGGAGCTGCTCCACTTGGGTTCCCTTCATTGATAGATGTTAATATTAGTGAAGAGGGGAGTGGAAGTCGAATCCAGCGTCGGAGATCAGGTATCATCTCCACAGTGGGCTGGCCACACCTGGAGGTCTGCTTTAGTCTTGGATAACCCCTTACACATAAGCTGACTTATTTTTGTATTAATTTCTATTCTGCTGTGTTAGCGATATCTGCTTCTGCTCGGTTATAGGTCTTAGTTGCCTTGGCTGACAACCTTCATCACCCAACTTTCCAAAACTTCTGAACTTGTAGCTGTCACTAATAGAGACTGGGGTGGATGACAACCCTGATGCTGTCTATATGAGCTGCCACCCACGTAGACATAGACATGTATAACAACCACTATGAATAATAACTAATCGAACAATTCAATGTTCTGTAAGTTAATTTATAATATTATGTTGCTAAGTGACTGAATATGTACTGATAAAACATCAACTTGAAGTGACAAAGCAGAGGCAGAGATAGCAAAAAAATGTTTTAATCAAATGGAAACATTCTGATTCAGAGCAATACAAAAATCACATACAGTTATAAATCTTCTACACCGGAAACAGGGAGGTATCACTTCATCCAAACCATTGACTATGTCCGCACCAAACTTCTGGAGGTGTCATCTGAAGACTGGTCGGCAACCTTTCATAAACCCTTAATACACAGACATAAACGTGCAAAGAACTGTAACATGGTGACGTCCTGTATACCACTGCAGCTGGCCTCAGCGTTGTATGACACAAGACCACTGAGGCCGCTGATTGACTGCAGTGGTATGCAGGAGGTCACAGCTGAAGCCACAATAACGAATCACTGGCTGCAGCCCGGGGAAGAGGGTAGAGCTGGATCCCAGCACAGGAAGTAAAAACACAACTCAGTAGACCCCTTTAACCAGAGTCCTCTATTTGATACATGATTATACACTGCAAAAAATAAAAATAAAAAATAAAAAGTATGGAATGGCATATTTCATAGATCGGCATGCAGAAAAAACAAGTTTTTTTTTACAGTGGGATACATCAGGGGTCTCCGTACAGTAGTGTGTAAAACACAGTTTTTGAAGGAACTCGTCAGGGAGGTTGTTACAAACATCTTGGAGAAGTAACCACAGATCTTCTGTGGATGTAGGCTTGCTCAAATCCTTCTGTTGCTTCATGTGATCCCAGACAGACTTAATGATCTTAAAGGGAGTCTTTCACCTAATCTGAGCGTTCTATACTGCTCAGATTAGGCTGTGGCCTGCTTTCCATATATCTCAAGGGTACTTTTATTATCCATGTCCCAGGCTGATATCTACGAAAAAATACTATTATAAGTTATGCAAATTAGCCTTATTGAAGATGGAGCCCAAGCCCTCAGGCGATTTGATCTCCAAACCCCTCCTATTTCCCTGCTCCGGCCTGCCCTCCTTCATTATAATAACCTCCTCCTCCTGCTCACAAATCCAGCGCTGCGCTGCTCATCCAGCGCCCGGTGCCTGCGCACTGCAGCGGCTTTTTACTTCGGCCTAATAAAGGAGGGCGGGCCAGAGCAGGGAAATAGAAGGGGTTTGGAGATCAAATCGCCCGGGGGCTTGGGCTCCATTTTCAATAACGGCGCTTCTGGGCACTTGCTGAGGCTAATTTGCATAACTTATAAAAGTATTTTTTCAGAGATATCAGCGTGGGACATGGATAATAAAGGTACCCTTGAGATATATGGAAAGTAGGCTACAGCCTAATCTGAGCAGTATAGAACGCTCAGAATAGGTGAAAGACTCCCTTTAAGATCAGGACCCTGTGGGGGGGGGTCACATTACTTTCAGGACTCTCCTCAATACACGGGCACCGGCTGTGTGCACCCCACATCACGGATCGCGGACCCATTCACTTGAATGGGTCCGCAATCCCGGACATGCGGTACGGAGGCACGGATCGGAACACCACAGAAGCACTACGGAGTGCTTCCATGGTGTCTCTGGCCATGCCTTCGCACCGCGAAAAAAAATAGTACTGCCCTGATCTCAACACTATCAAGTATGCCTGGGATCACATGAAGAGACAGAAAGATTTGATCTGTGGCTAGTTCTCCAAGATGTTTGGAACAACTTCCCTGCAGAGTTCCTTCAACAACTGTATGCAAGTACCTAGGAGAAGTGATGCTGTTTTGAAGGCACCAAATATTGATTTGATTTACATCTCTCTTTTGTTAATTCACATTGCATTTTGTTAATTGGTAAAAAATAAGCTATTAACATAACTATTTTTAAAAGCAATCTTACACTGAGCTTTTCTCAGCATATATGTGAAATGGAGGCCATTATCATGATGTGAACAGAGCCTAATCATTAGGCTTAGTAGTGTGGTTAATGTGGTTAAAACAGAACCTAATGAAGTGGATATTTCCACCCTGAAACGCGTTGTTCGAATGTTTCTACAATAAAGAATATCTCTGCCTACTTCTGCCATATTTCTCCCCTGCATCGGGCGGTGCTGCCTATTCTATCACCATATTTCCGCAGGTCGATGACAGATTGTCTAGGCAGGTTACAGACCACCAAAAGCCATCTCTTACTACAGATCACATTATTGGAAATGTTCACATTGCTTCTTGTACTGATACCCAATCCCCAATAACCATCTCTTCTATATAAGCAATAGGTACAGTACAGTGAAAGCGGGCAGTTTATAAAATTCAAAAGTTTTTTTTAAGGAAATTGCAATATAAAATACATTATCTGGGATCATAAAAAAGTGTCTAAAATTCACATAAATATGACTGAGCCGCAATACCAGACACAGCCCATGGTCAAGAGTGGCAATGCAAAGCGTTCTTCTAATCCTGGACAAACCCTTTAAGTTCATGTACGTGGCTCCACTTAGACATGAGAATAAAATGAAAATATGCTGACTTAGGCCTCTTTCACACTAGCGGCAGCACGGATCCGGCAGGTGAAGGGTACCGCTGGATCCGTGCTGCCGCAGGGACATGTGTGGAGTCGGAACCGCGCTCCGGCCCCACACATGTCACACAGTACATACACACAGACACATACATACTTACATGCTCCCGGCAGCTCCGCGCAGCACAGTACAGGAGGAGGACGGCACACATAGGATGATTCCCCACAGCGCCCTCTGCTGGGCGCTGTGGGGAATCGTCCTATATGCGCACCGTGCTGCTCCTCCTGCACTGTGGAGACCTGCCGGGAGCATGTAAGTATGTATGTGTATTTGTATGTGTATATGTCTGTGTATGTTGATGTGTATGTCTGTATGTGTGTATGTATGTATGTGTGTATGTCTGTATGTGTATGTCTGTCTGTATGTGTGCAGGTGAGGGATCCGTCATGAACTCCATTGAAAGTCAATAGAGGATGGATCCGTTTACCATTGTGTCACACCAAACGGATCCGTCCTCATTGACTTTCATTGGGGGTCATGACGGATCTTTCTTGGTGCGGATGCCTGGACCGGAGAGCAAACCGCAGCATGCTGCGGTTTGTTCTCCGGTCTGAAGACGGAACGGAATGCTTTCAGGAGCATTCCGTTGTCTTCAGTTCAGTTTTGTCCCCATTGACAATGAATGGGGACAAAACTGAAGCGTTTTTTTCCGGTATTGAGCCCCTTTGACAGAACTCAATACCGGAATTAAAAAACGCTAGTGTGAAAGTAGCCTAACTAAAGATCTATATATACACACTCATACATACAGTATATCCCTTTGGTGACCTTCTCATAATACTTTTCCAGTATGGTGGACTCAGAAAACACCATGACAAACCTATACAATATATGGAATCCCTTTGTAACAGGCTAGAAAATTCTGGCCAAATGTACAACATTTCTTCTAGTATGACAATGCTTCAGAGCTGCTGAAAGCTACTTATATATAGCTATGCTTCATAGGGTGGAGGCAGGAATTACGGGAACCCTATAGATACGCATGAGCGTGCAACCACTTGGAACATGGACATCATCCCTCAGAGTGACGCCCCATTATCAGCATTCAATCTTACATTCTGGGGTCATCAAGTTGATGAACAAACAGGTCCATGTCCATACTACTGAGCATCACTCTCTTTTCAATGACAACAGGGCTGAGGCCGCTCAGTCTTGACACTGGTGGTGACCAAGCTGCCAGATAAACACCTCCGTCTTAAAGGGTAAGTAAAATGAAAAAGAAGCATATTTGCAAATAGTATTGATTTTAAAAAGTTCTACCGTTTTGTGTCTACAGCTCCGACGCAGATCTGGGTGTCTCCGTGGTTATAAACTACAAGCAAACGCTGCTTAGTCTTATCCTGCAGTCATGCTGTTTTCCATCTGATCCCTAACTCTTTAGGCGCATTTACACAGCCGGAGAATCAGGCATATTATCTGGAATGATTGTTCATTCCTGACAACCTGCTCATGTAAATGTGCCGCCGATCACTTCCTTCCCGAAAATCGGCCGCTCAGTCGGCCTGTGTAAATAAAGCTTTAGACAGAAGTAGTGTACAGATGTATGCCAACATGATTGCAGGAACCGACTACACAAGGTTTGTTTTTAGTCTGTTACCATGGTGACACATACATGTGAAAAGGAGTTGTAAATACAAAAATATATTTCTAATTAAGACTACTTGCATAGTTTCTTCGGTTTGTGTTTCAGATGCATTGAAGCAATAAAATAAATGGCTACAATGGTGAGCATAGCCATTATTATTCACATTTGATACCCTCACCATTAGGGTCCATTTATACGAATATAGAGCAGAAAAACACGGACAATAGGTCCACAATCCGCATGTTGCAGACCTGGAAGCACACAGAAGTCCCTTATGTCCTATCTTTGGCCACAACATGCGGATCATGGACCCACTGAAGTCAATGGGTCCACAAAGCCTTTACATCTGTTTTGAACATATGGAAGATACATAAAGTGTAACTGTAATTCTTATTTTTATGTGTGTAATGTATAGGGGCATTGATACTGACCATTTTTGTAATATACAGGGTGGGCCATTTATATGGATACACCTAAATAAAATGGGAATAGTTGCTGATATTAAGGCATTATTATCTGAAGGCAATTGTCTATGCTGTGAAGATACGAGATGTGCAGCACCTGAAACTATGGATACTGGAAGCCTGTGCTAGCATTTCTTCTGCGGTGTTGCTATCAGTGTGTGAAGAGTGGGAGAAGAGGGTTGCATTGACAATCCAACACAATGGGCAGCACTTTGAACACATTTTATAAGTGGTCAGAAACTTGTAAATAACTCATAAAAGAATAAAGTTACGTTAAAACCAAGCACACCATTGTTTTTCTTGTGAAATTCTCAATAAGTTTGATGTATCACGTGACCCTCTTCCCATTGAAAAAACTAAAGTTGGATCCAAAATGGCCAACTTCAAAATGGCCGCCATGGTCACCATCCATCTTGAAAAGTTTTCCCCCTCCCATATACTAATGTGCCACAAACAGGAAGTTAATATCACCAACCATTCCAATTTTATTTAGGTGTATCCATATAAATGGCCCACCCTGTACTTTAATTACTGAAATCATACATTTCTACTACAAAATTAGCTGTAAAGTGGCCCATTCTGAGCCGACGTTCCTCTGTCTTCTGTTTACATAACAGTGGAGACTTGCTAACACTGACTGTGTTATGTAAACAGAAGATAGAAGGATGTTGCCAAGGCTCAAAATTGCCCACTTTAGAGCTATTTCTCTAATAGAAATGTACAATTTCAGTAATTAAAGTATATTACAAAAATGGTCAGTATCACTGCCCCTATACATTACACAAATAAGAAAAAGAATGGCAGTTACACTTTAATTTCCCTGCAAATGTAGATAAAGGAACTCGTGTAAACACATTGTAACAGGTTTTAGTGGTTTAATCACTGGGTTTTGGGGAACAACTTTTGGTTTCCAACTATTTTTGGTTGTTTTTGTTTCCATCTTGTAGCATCTTTCAAACAAGGGTAAGAGAAGCACAGCATTTTTCCCTATGCAAAAAAAATTGATAACCCAAAAATATAAATACCCCAATACCACAAACCATTCAGCAGTTTCGCAGACATTCTGTAAAATCAATAAACGTAAAATTCCCAATAATCTCTCAATTTTTGTTTAAAAAAAATAGAAAAACATCTTTTTGAGTCCATTTTCCTGCAGACATATGTGAATCATAAATCATCATGGGGCTTGTGATCTGTAAAAACAAAAATATATAATATGAATATAAAACGTGACTGCAATAGTTTACTTTATTGTAACCTAGGGAGACGTCACTGAATTGACTGTTTGGGGTTGGGGCCAGGATCCCACTCATGTTCCTGAAGGAGGATTTTCTCCTTTATTTTTATTTCTACCAGTGTCCATTCTCTTCTCTCACCTTCATCTGTCAATTCTCCTTTGCCAAATACAGTTGCCTCGAAAATCCCTATGCCCTATAAGGGAATATGGACGTCATAGAGGACACCCTGCTCACACCAAAAAAAGAGCATCTTGGCATACCTGGCCAATCTATGTAGTGCAGGGGTCTCATGGCCCTCAATACCTCAAGGGGGAGTGCACTATTAACTAACAAGCACTTCCATTGTTGAAGTGCTCATTAGTACAGGACAGGAGGCTGAGGGAGCGGCGAGTATCAAGCTATGCTGGCAGTACTCTTCTGCGAACACCCGCGCTGTCCTATGTCCTGAAAGCATAAAGCTTTAGGCCGTAGTGCAAGTAGGCGCACACAATGACCTGACACGTCAGGACGCAGTGAGGACTGGCACCAAGACACAGTGCGGAGCTGCAGCAGTGCCAGAGTGGTGCCTATGCCCAGAGCAGGAGAGGAGAGGTGAGTATGTCAGCTAAGAGGTCTGCATTCAGAGGACAGTGGGGTTGGGTGGAGGTTATAGGGGGTGGCAGCAGTCAGATTTGGGGTCTGTATAAACTGGAGGTCTGATCTGAGGTTTCTATAAAGTAACAGCCTAGTTTGGGGTCTGATTTGAGGTCTGTATTAATTTGGGGTTTGATCTGGGGTCTGCATTAATTTCAGCTAATCTGAGTTTATGTAATCTGGGGCCTGTATACATTTGTGGTCTGATCTGGGGTGTAAATTTGGGGTCTGATCTAGGGTCTGTATAAATTTGGAGTCTGATCTGGATTCTGTGGAGCAGGGGGCAAGCGGATATCAGAAAGAAATAACGCAGCTTGCTACAGTCACCTCTCCCATCTGGGATTTTTGAATTTTATAATGCAGGTTTCTAGTTGTGTCAAGTGTGTTAAAATTGTCCAGGGAGTGAAAGAGTTAAATGGCAAATCCAATGAAAACTTCCATTTTGACAGAAGATCACATGACTGACTACGTAGACGCGTATCTCTGCTGATTTCTAAAACTACCACCATTTCTCTTTGGTATCAACGTCTGACCCAACGTTTAAAGCTAACCCAAAGATCTCGGGGTACGTCCATATGTACCGGAAACTGTAGTGGTGAAGTCTGCAGAGGTTTTTTGCTGTGGAAAACCATGCGGACTTCACGCTCTATTTCAAAAGGTGAAATCCGCTGGGGAGAACCAAAGCATGAAATTCACATGATGCAGATTTCAAATCTCCACCACAGGTCAATTTAAGCTCCATGTTTTGTACACAGTGTGTGGATGAGATTTCTTAAAGGGGTTTCCCAAGATTTTTTAACTGATGACCTATCCTCTGGTTAGGTCATCAGTATCTAATTGGTGGGGGTCCGACAGCCGGGACTCCACCGATCAGCTGTTTGAGAAAGCAGCAGTGCTCACAGTAGCGTCAGCAGCCTTCTCACGTTTTGCCTAGGCCAGTGACGTCACATTCATCGGTCATGTGGCCTAGCCACAACTCAGTCCCATTCAAGTGAATGGGGCTGAGCTGTGATACCAGACACAGCTGATATACAATGTGCAGCGCTGTGCTTGGTGAGCTGAGAGAAGGCCGTTACGCTACTGTGAGCGCCAGTCCCTTCTCAAACAGCTGTTCAGCAGGGTTCCCGGGTGTTGGACCCCCCTCCTCGATCAGATACTGATGACCTAGCCAGAGCATAGGTCATCAGTTAAGAAATTGTGTAAATCCCCTTTAAAATGTCATTCACTTTGCTGGTACTATAGTACGCTATGGATCTGTCGCTCAAAATTCCACAACAGCAAAAACGCAGCTATTCAATAACCTGGCATATCCAGCAACTTAAATCTGGTGCTGAATTGGTTTTAGGTCTTTAAGGAGCAGCACAGCCCCTCAGGAGATGTTATCATCTGCCATATCTCCATCAGATGTTCTATTTGGGATGGATTTCCCCATTGAAAACAAATTGTGCTCTACACAGGATACACTATAGTATTTGGTGGCTATTAGCCCTATAGAATGATCACACTGACATCCCACCATTGTCATAATCACTAAAATATAAACCCGGTGCAAAGGGGTAAACACAAAATACGTGATGCTGCACTTTCCTTCATAAATAACATACTATACAGCAAGTTACCTTGTGTATGTGGCTGCCTAATGACATCAGGCTGATCTGCTACAGTACCAGAAGTCTCCTCCAGAAAACGACTGTACAGTCTCTTGATTTCCTGGTCGTAGTCTTGCCATTCTGGGACAATACGTACCGCAGCTTCTAACTTTGGCTCCTTGGTCATTGGGTTGTTACACTATAAATGAGAAGATATAGTGAAATAGCTGAAGAAGCACCAAACCAATGGGACGTACATGCCACACAACGGAAAATACACTCGCTAAGAGACCGCGTCTGTCAGCATCTAATATGAATCCACCGCAAGTCCAGTCCAAATCCACTCACCAGGTCTATAGTCTTGGCTTTTTTCTTGGATGTATCATCGCACCACGTCTCGCACCACAGCCACTCCTGTGGCAGCGATTTGATAGGCACTTGGTGAATCATATTATTTGGCAAATCCTGTAGAAAGAGAAATGGAACACAATTACAACAAATGTGAACTTTGTTAAACCACTTCATGTAGATATTCAAAGCAGACAGCCCCTTTAATATGCGGTCCGGCTCTCGGCAACCCTAGCAAGCTAATTAGGAGTTAAAGCTCTCTGGATCAGAGACAGCCGGATGTTACCACATGTCCACCATCCCCATTGATAATAATGGGATCCAGAGAGCTCCAGCAGGTTGTTCTCTACTGGAGATCCCTAATACTAGTGTGAAACTGGCCTAACACATGGACACGTCAAGTCTGCCAGAGTGACACCTACTGCTTGCTCAGCTCAAACTGAGGTGTCCTGACCTGAGATATCCTGACAGGACAACCACTTTAAGATCTGTTTACTGTCGATGGATAGGAACATTCTTCTTTACATCCAAAGGCTTAAAATGTGCAATGGTTGACGGCACTTGGTGGTGAATAGAGACTATTCATACGCTATTCATACGCATTTGCGTATAGATTAAAATATGCGTATGAATAGCGTAGGAATTTTAAAATGCGTGCGCAAATACGCAAAAATGGCAGTGGTGAATCATATTATTTGGAAAAACATGAGTAATAAGGAAACAAACCTATGCAAAAAATAACATATCCAAACCAAAAGGAACACAACCCAACAAGGGTCACAGGGCAGATAACAGAATATAAAAGGTGTAGGTGCTGTGTCCCCAATTGAAAGAGACAAGAAAGGAATTCTGTGTCCTCCAATGATGCAAGCGAGAAAGAAAATATCTGCACAGCAGAGATACGTAACCATTTTGCATACAGGTCCATGCTACCTGTAAATGGCTGAGAGGGCTTGATGTCAGGTGGACATGCCATCTGCATATATTGTGCACTACAAGTATTCCCTTGTCATTTATAAAGTGAGCATGAACCCACATGATTACATGTATTAGGATACTTTAAAGAAGAACTCCCGACAAAAATTTTATTCCATGTCCTGCTAGAAATGTACATGATATAATCTGTAGTGAATGTCATTTTCTTACCAGTGTCTGAATTTTTGACTTCTATCATCCTGAAGTTTCTTATCTGTGTCATGTGACCAGCAATTAGACCCACCAACTCACACATAGAGTTATGTGTGGACAGGAAGTCTAATTCTCTATGTATTCCTATGAGACTGAAAGTGAGGCTCCCATAGGAATGAATAGAGCAGTTACTGGCTTTCTGTCCTGGGTCAGTTGGAGGTCAGGGAGTTGGTCACATGACCCAGCTACAATAAGAAGAGAGGTTTTTACTCACAGAAACAAACAGTCACTGATAAGAAAATGACAATCACTACAGATTATATCATGCACCTTTCTAACAGGTCAGAGAATAAAAATTTTTGCGGGAGTTCTTCTTTAAAGGGGGGTTGTCCCATTACAAAAATGTATCCCCTAACCACAGGATAGAGGATAATAGTCTGATCGGCAAGGGGTCTGACTGCAAGGCCCCTCACCAATCACTAGAATGGGGGCCCATGTCCCATATTTGAATAAGAGTGGTCACACAAGTGCGCTACTGCTCTATACAACTCTATGGGGCTGCTGGAGATAGCTGAGCGCTTGTACTGTTATCTCCCACAACCCCACAGAGTTGAATGGAACAGCAGCACGCATACGTGTCTGCCACTTCATTCAAGCAGGGGAACATGGACCCTCATTCTAGTGTTTGACTAATAGCTGTAATGGGACAACCCCTTTTGCGAAGACATCATTTAAAAAGGTTTTTATAGTAACAGAGAAACCCATCACTAAAATGTGTAGTATGAATACTCTACTACTGCACAAACCTGGTCAAGGTTGGAAAGACTGTTGGGATCCTGGCTCAGTCCCTGATACTGTCCTCTTAGCCGATCTCCTGCAGCTATTTTTCTGAATTTCTTTAAGTCCACTACATACAAAGCACTAGGAAGAAGACAGGGACAGTAAGGTAAATTTCACATTTGCTTATATTGCAGGTTCTATATCAGATATAAAAATAATGGGAATTGTTACCTAATGTGGTACTTGCGTCCAGCCAAGTGACTGGCCCAGTAACCAGACCTCCAGAAGCGATAGCCATCCATCTCCTTCCGGCTATCACAGAATGGAGTGTATCCGTACGGGGCACCGTCTAAGTTGAAGTCTCTCAAGTCTTTTAAGTCTGTGCGCACAATCTAAAATGAAGAGAAGTTACTGCAAATTACACCGCAGTAATGTCATTTCTGGTGTGTTGAGCAGGACCTAGGTTTAGGATTAGGGTTATAAGAGTGGTGGGAAAACTACTGTAAAGAAGACAGTGTAACAACACCTCCGTCATTCTTGTCCACTTCACGTGATACCATAATTATTTCATAGGTGGTGGAGAATTTTTCCTCTAGGAGCCCAAACTACTGACAGAACAGGTTCTCCAGACCCCATCAAGGTGGCGACATACAGAAGATGACATGTGTGATTACATTCTATGTAGTGTGTGTAGAATGAACCATGTGAAAAGCTCAACCCTTTTAATATAGTTAAAGCATACGTCCCGTTATAAAACAACTTTCCATGAATGAACAGTACAGGTAACTATAAGAATCTTTGTAATATATCTTATTAAAGAAAAATGCTTCTGTCTGTTTTTATCAGACTGCTTTGCTCCTTCCTGCTTATAAAATTAATTTCATAGACTTTAATTTCATAGACTTTAATTTCATAGACTTTAAAGTCTATAAAAAGTGTATGGAGAGAGGAGAGGAAGAGTATGGATGAGAGGCACAAACTGGAGTTTATTACACTTACCACTTTCGACTTTACTATATCTAGTAAGATAAGGCTCTACAACTGTTCAGAGTAAGGTACTAGCTGGCAGCAGCCTCCTCATCCCACCTCCGCTCTCCATAGACATAGGCTGGAGACCAAGTGCCAAGATAAGAGGCTGACTGAAGAGAAAGAGCCTAAGAAGCCCAGGAGGAAGCATCATTCTTTAATAAGATATATTACAAAGTTTCTTATATTCACCTGTACTATACATTTTTGAAAACTTGTTTATAACTAGAACACTTTAAAACTACTGTAGATTCTTCAAATAGACAATTAGAATTTTTCACCTAGCTGGATTACATGATACAGTGCCCCTGGCATCATGCAAGAGTCATGTTCCTTTGATTATTGTCTTGGAAACCATTTTGGCAGAAGCCAAAAAGACACTCCATTGATTTGGATACATGTTTGGTGTATACGACGAGAGATTTTCCCAGGGTATGTACAAATCATAGAGCTGTAATGTAATGAACAGGGTCGTACACTAGTAAGGGGCGTGTGCTTTCCAGAATAAACCAGTTATTAACGTACAGCTACGTCACTTCATGTCATTTTGGCTTACCTGGTCGGCATCTACAAAGAGGATTTTATCCACAGCCAGTGGGAAAAGTACATCCAGAAAGAGGATTTTGTACCCCCATATTATCCTCTGCTTCTCGGTCTGCTGGTGCAGCCATCTGGGCCACTTGTACTGGACCAATTCATACTGGAAGTTGTACTTCTTCGCCATGTAAGGGATAAAGTTCTGCAAGAGTTAAACATATGGTGGATTAGAGGAAAATTGTTCACAGAAATCCTATCATTACAGCCCCAGTGGGGGGCACATATCCTGCAAGGAATAATTACAACGTATGCCACTTGGGAGCAGAAAGCAGCTCGGAAGGTCGCGATATTTAAGAAAAAGCTTAGAGCCAGTTTTAAGGTTTCCCGGCATTGTCTAAAACCGGGGTGTTTCATGTAGCTTCTGGTCTGTCCATAAGCAATGATGCAACTTATTTGTCTATTAAAGTAATTTAGCTGAATAACAGGAAATGAGACATTAAAACGGTTGCGTAATAATAAAAAAGAGGCTCTATTTACTGTTAAACAGATCAGCAGAATATTCCTAGAAATTCTGTATGTATTTGTGAGACGGATCTGGCAGACGCTGCCCTTTACCTGCACTGTATTGGTGCGCTTGGATTTTTAAGATTAAAGGGGTTGTCCAAGTTATGAAAAAAAAATGTAAATCTGATGGGCAGCAATATATAACTAAGTTCAGCAAGTTTTAGGCAAAACAAATCTCTATTTCCTCATTTCCCTGGTTCTCTTCTGGCCTTTGTTTACATGCAATAACAACAATCTCAGCCCCTCCCCCTTCCTGCTCTGCACAGAGAGTAAATACAAGAGCTGCCCTGAGTGACGTCTGTCTGCTGGAATACTCAGCAGCATGTTGTGTGTGTAGGACTACAAGTCCCAGCTGTACAATGACACTGATCATCCACACAACACAGGATCTCCCCCCTACCTGTACTTGTAGTTTGCATCTCCTCCAGATCAGCTTTGTGTCTGTCGGGTGAGGAAGGCAGATCCTGTGTCTCTTTACATCTGCAGCTGCTGTTGTAAAGCCTTCAGTGTGTTCTGGCTGAAGGGGTTAATGTTTTATCTGAAGGAATCCAGGGAGAGAGCAGATAGCAGCAGGCAGTGCAGGGGGGCGTGGCCAGTGATGTCTCGTGTACAGACTGTTATCTGAACTCTGAGGCTTGTGCACGAAACATCACAGACCAGGGAGATAAGCTGACATCACAAGTCATGTGACCCTCAGTGAAATCTGACAAACAAGCAGCTTTAGAAGCAGAAACTGTATGGGAAAGTTGTTATACCTGACAAGTTAGTAACATATAAAGAACAAAAAAAAATAACTCGGACAACCCCTTTAAAGGGGTTCTTTGAGATTTACATATTGATGACCTATACTCAATATGAGATCGGTGGAGGTCTAACTTCCAGCACCCCGACGATCATCTGTTTGACATGGCCACAGCGTTCAAGTCGAAAGTCATACATTGTACAGCTGCTGTGCTTGGTATTGCACGTGATGTCAGTGGCCGAGGAAGAGGTGTAAGCATTCACAGAGCGCGATATCCTCTTAGTACAGCTGACTGCCAAAGGTCCCGGCAGTAAGACCCCCGCTAATCACATACTGATGACCCATTAAATGTGTTTTCGGAGATTCTGATACTAATGACCTATTCTCAGGAGAGGTCATCAATATCAGATCAGTGGGGGTCTCCTCACAGCTTACTAAGCACAGTGCCATCCATTGGATAATGGCCTACCTTGGTATTGCAGCTCAACTCCATTCATTTCAATGGGACTGAGCTGCGCTTAGGTCACGTGATATCACAGACCTAAGAAGAGGCTGCGGCGCTCACTGGATCACAGCGGTCTTTACAAACTGATCGGTGGGGGCCCCAGGTGTCGGACCCCTTTAGATCTAATATTGCTAGTGACCTATCTTTAAGAATCAGAGAAAACCCCTTTAATATAACACACATACATATTGTCACTATAAATAATATTTTTATAAGCAAATCAGACCCCCAGATTTATACAAAGATAAATTACGCTACCCAGGTGCTGCTCATCTCTTCTGCAGATGTGCTTTCTCAAAAATAATTTTTGTAGGAAGTTCCCTTTTCTGTGAGTGAAACGTACAGCTCCTACACTCTAAAAAGAGTTTCTGCAGCAGCTGAATTGTGGTATACCGTTCTATTCTCCAGGGGGTGTAAAACAGGACCTCTTTCTCCCCAAAATGAGGTTCTGCAGCAGATGAGGTGTGTACTGTATGGAATAATGTTCCCTCTTCTACAAACTAGATTTTGTGACCTGTTTATGGGCTACAGTCTTACTTTTATATGGTCACAGAACTTGGTGATTGTTCATTCTCTTATAAATTATATCAGCCATATTATCAGTCTTATCCGTACCCAGTGAAGATCTCTCTGAGGTGTGGAAGATGACAGGTTCTTGATTTCTGAGATACAGACTGAGTCATTTCTACCGTGAACTAACCACCACCCAAAATATACAAACCTTAAAAGTAGGGGACAGGTAGTTCTTCAGGAACCAAAACTTCACCGGTGTCTTTGTATTCTTCAGGACAGATAACATCATTATTCTGTGGGGAGGAAAACAGATCTCAAGAAGCCAAACACAACTCCACCGTCTCTTCCCATTTATGAATATACTAGTATCTGGACAGACAGGTTTCATGGGATGCACCAGGATATGCAAGTAGCTATCATCTCTTTCTTTACCTTCACGCTGTCTTATTGCGGTCTCAGTACAAAATAAGCTCACTAAACCTAAAAGGATTATTTCCTTCAGATCAGTTGGAAAAATTGTTCTGGGGATGAGAGGAACATAATGAGGAACCCTGTAAAGGTTGTGCCTGTCCGGATGAACAGTGCAGAACAACAGACTGAACTCAATGCTCTTGCTGCAGCAAAGGGTCTGTGTGCTGTATACTAATGCATATCGAGGACTCTTAGGTTACTGATAATACAACCATCTGCATTAGTTATGAACGGATCCGGTTGTATTATCTGTAATAGCCATGACGGCCATTTCCTTTTTTGTCAGATTGTGTCAGAGAAAACGGATCCGTCCCCATCGACTTGCATTGTCTTGCTCCGCATCCCATGATGGAAAGAAAACTACAACATGCTGCGGTTTGCTCTCCGGTATGGGAACGCAACCAAACGGAAGGGAATGCATTTTGGAGCGTTCTGTTCAGTTACGTTTGGTCCCCATTGACAATGAATGGGGACATAACGGAAGCGTTTTATTCGTCATAGGGGCTCAATACCGGAAAATGAAAACGCTAGTGCGAAAGTAGCCTTAACCTCTGAGATATAACAGAGAGGACCAAGTGCTTTGCAGGATTACCATGGTAAATGCAAGTGAGTAGCAAGATAAAAACGACATATTCTAAATCTGTGTTGTTTGAGCGAAGTGCTCATTACAGTATTTCGAGGAGGGTTCTGCGGGGACAGGTTCCCTTTGAAGGGGTTCTCCAAGTTAAATTTATTGATGACCTATCCTCAGCTGTTTGAAGAGGAGGCACGCGCCATATCTGCGCTGCCTCCTCTTCACTGTTTACATGCTGGCCGTAACGGGGTAGTGGTGAGTAGGTGTGATTACACCCAGCCGCCCCATTCATTTCTATGGGAAAAATCGCTTCTATAGACTTGTATGGAAGCGATTCTTCCCATTGAAATGAATGGGGCGGTGAGGTGTAATTACACATACTCACCACTACCCCTGTTACGGCCAGGATGTAAACAGTGAAGAGGAGGCAGCGCTGGCACAGCGCGCGTCTCCTCTTCAAACAGCTAATCGGTGGGGGTGCCGGGTGTCGGACCCCTGCAGATCTGATATTGATGACCTATCCTGAGGTTTTAACTTGGAGAACCCCTTTAAGGTCTATTGACAGGAAGACTTCCTGATGTATGTCTCCAACATACACCACTGTATAGCCATGGTCTATGGGATTTTCCAGACTTTCAATGTTGCTGACCTATCCTCAGGATAGATCATCAATATCAGATCGGCGAGGGT
Source organism: Rhinella marina (assembly GCA_900303285.1). Taxonomy (NCBI): domain Eukaryota; kingdom Metazoa; phylum Chordata; class Amphibia; order Anura; family Bufonidae; genus Rhinella; species Rhinella marina. The sequence goes on along the minus strand of ONZH01021612.1, from coordinate 57,017 downwards.
CTGACCACTAGCACCCCCTGCCGATCGGAGCAACGTCTCCTGTTTCATTTCCTGCTACCTGCTGCTATCTCTATGGCAAGCAAGAAGAGAGACAGGAGACGGCATGCACAGCGCGTGACTTCTCTTCATTCAGGTGATGGGGGTGCCATGAGTCGGACCCTCGCCGATCTGAAATTGATGACCTATCCTTAGGATAGGTCATCAATATTAAAAGCCTGGAAAACCGCTATACCATGCAATATCTGTTATTTTGCAAGCTGCCTATACACAGCGCTAATCCACAACATTAAAAAAGTTGTACCAACACATACCAGTCCAAAGGAGGCCAAAAGCACACTTTTTTGGGATCCAATGGGTGAATGAAAGATTTCCTGGTATATACAACAAACGGACACTGCAAACACAGTGTGCACTCCGCCCTACACTATATAGACTCACCGGAGAAAGCGCTCATACAAGTGTCCGGAGGCCAGGGAGAAAATATTAATGACATCTTCTTTATCTTGTTTCACCTCCTCCTGCTTCTGCCCTCCTGTCAGCCCCCTAGTGAGAAAAAACAGACAAATTCCTCACTAAATACCAAGTAACAAACTTGTAAAGTGGCATTAAAGGGGTTTCTAAATGAACAAAAAACAACTTCATACACTCTATCAGAGAATTCTGAATTAATAGTGGGACTCCTCAGTTCATGACCCTTTTGTCTTGGCCACAGTGGAAAGTGATTACAAAGTGCGTCTCTTGCTTTGGAAGACCTGTCCTGCATTACACAAAGAACCCAGGGATTAGAATAGACACTGTGTAACACGTCATTTTGCCAAGTGGTGGCGCTGCAGGGAAACTGAACACTTTCTGACAGGTTCATCCAAAGATTGCAGCTGAATGCTATGGGTCCAAGCAAGAGGGCACTTTGTGAATAGTTCACTATCATGGTATCCTTCTAACAAGCAGGGATCGTTCAAAGCTGGGACTCCCTCGATGCAGGTTAGTACCTGTGGAAGGCACCTCCCTTTTACTTTCTGCACATATGATATCAGACTGACTGCACTAGAAGCATCTTGTCACAAATAACACGTAGGGAGAGCTGTAGACAGGGAGTGTGCCACAGGATTGGCGCATAGCAAATGTGGTGCCAATATACAAAAAGGGTCCAAAAACAGAGCCCGGGAACTATAGGCCGGTAAGTTTAACATCCGTCGTGGGTAAACTGTTTGAAGGTTTTCTAAGAGATGCTATCTTGGAGTACCTCAATGAAAATAAGAAAATAACTCCATATCAGCATGGCTTCATGAGGGATCGTTCATGTCAAACCAATTTAATCAGTTTCTATGAGGGGGTAAGTTCTAGAGTGGACCGCGGAGAATCAATGGATGTCGTATATCTGGACTTCTCCAAAGCATTTGACACGGTACCACATAAAAGGTTAGTATATAAAATGAGAATGCTTGGCCTGGGAGAAAATGTCTGTATGTGGGTAAGTAACTGGCTCAGTGATAGAAAACAGAGGGTGGTTATTAACGGCACATATTCAGATTGGGTCACTGTCACTAGTGGGGTACCACAGGGGTCAGTATTGGGCCCTATTCTCTTCAATATATTTATTAATGATCTTGTAGAAGGCTTGCACAGTAAAATATCAATTGTTACAGATGACACTAAACTGTGTAAAGTAATTAACACAGAAGAGGACAGTACACTGCTACAGATGGATCTGGATAGACTGGAGGCTTGGGCAGAGAAGTGGCAGATGAGGTTTAACACTGACAAATGTAAGGTTATGCATATGGGAAGGAATAATGCAAGTCACCAGTACATACTAAATGGTAAAACACTGGGTAACTCTGACATGGAAAAGGACCTAGGAATTTTAGTAAACAGCAAACTAAGCTGTAGAAGCCAGTGCCAGACAGCTGCTGCCAAGGCCAATAAGATAATGGGTTGCATCAAAAGAGGCATAGATGCCCGTGATGAGAACATAGTCCTGCCACTTTACAAATCACTAGTCAGACCACACATGGAGTACTGTGTACAGTTCTGGGCTCCTGTGAACAAGGCAGACATAGCAGAGCTGGATAGGGTTCAGAGGAGGGCAACTAAAGTAATAACTGGAATGGGTGGACTACAGTACCCAGAAAGATTATCTAAATTAGGGTTATTTACTTTAGAAAAAAGACGACTGAGGGGAGATCTAATAACTATGAATAAATATATCAGAGGTCAGTACAGAGATCTCTCCCATCATCTATTTATCCCCAGGACTGTGACTGTGACTGTGACGAGGGGACATCCTCTGCGTCTGGAGGAAAGAAGGTTTGTACACAAACATAGAAGAGGATTCTTTACGGTAAGAGCAGTGAGACTATGGAACTCTCTGCCTGAGGAGATGGTGATGGTAAGTTCACTAAAAGAGTTCAAGAGGAGCCTGGATATATTTTTGGAGTATAATAATATTACAGGTTATAGCTACTAGAGATGGGTCGTTGATCCAGGAAGTTATTCTGATGCCTGATTGGAGCTGGGAAGGAAGGAATTTTTTTCCCTAAAGTGGGGAAAATTGGCTTCTACCTCACAGGGTTTTTTTGCCTTCCTCTGGATCAACTTGTAGGATAACAGGCCGAACTGGATGGACAGATGTCTTTTTTCGGCCTTATAAACTATGTTACTGTGTTACAATATAAAGATAACCCAAGATACAATATGTCTCAAATTTTAATCAGACTTTTGGGAAAATGGAAACGCCTAAACACCAGTCCAAACATACCATGTAAGCGAGTCCCAGAAGCCCGATTCATTCTCATGTGTCCCCTCACTGAGAAGATCTTCATTCATCTTGTCTGGCTTTTTCTGAACCTAGTTAAACAATAGACATACAATGGAAGTAACTGTCTTCTAGATGATCGCACGTTGTACCAAACATGTAAGACATGAACACCAGAGCCGTCAGTATCTTCAGACAGTGCCGACATGGGTGTCAAGCCCTAATAGATACCACTGACTTTTTTTTTTTTTTTTTAGATCTGTCAGTCCCACATCCTTCTGCAGTAGTCTATTCACCCTGTCAAACATAGGGGGTCATTTATGACCAGGTATATCTGGTGCAGATTCTGTCGCACGCCATGTGCAACTTCTTCCCCGTTCACACCAGGTCAATTAAAAAAGGGGTGTGGTGTGGGCGGGGTCGGGCAGGCAGGCCTGTCATATTCATCATTTTCTACACCTGGTTTAGGTGTAGAAAATGGTCTAAATGTAAGACAGCTCAGAAGCAGTCTTACATTTAAAAGCGGCGGTGGATATGCCGGAGCCTCTTTATAACTCCAGTGGATCAACCACCAGCACAGGGGATTATTAAGACCAGGGTCTAAAAGCCGGTCTTAATAAATGTGCACCATGGTATTTTATTTTAGTTTCATATTTCTAAAGCCTTCTGTGGAGGTGGCCATATTGGATAGACAGGGTGCAGGGTGTGCATGCTGTACAGCAGCAATGAATGGAAGAGGGAATGGTCAAGAGGCTAACACAGTCTCCAGAAACGGAGAACAGGCCCTCGCCCCAGAGACCAAAGACTAACATGGTGCTTCATGCCCAGTCTTATTTGTGTGTATAGTGTATACAGCTACTACTCTGCACGATCTATGCCTACAGCAGTACAACACAGATGTCTAATGACAGAGCCCTCTAATGATGATGAAGGTGTTCATTGTGTCCCAATTAGAGATGAGCGAACGTGCTCGAAACGAGCACTGTACCGCTCGGCTCCCCTGCGCTCAGGAGGACAGAAGCGGCTCCCTGCGCCCATGCGAGCGCAGGGGAGCCGAGCGGTACAGTGCTCGTTTCGAGCACGTTCGCTCATCTCTAGTCCCAATCTATACAGCAAAGCAGGAAATGTCATCCCATTGCGCCTACCACACTGGTCAGTGTAACATATTCAGGAAATGCTAGACTGATGGTGTTAGAGGAGTCACTGTATGGGATGGGGATGGTTGGAAACTGTGCCACATATAATTATAGGAGCGCTGGTGAGAGTCAATTTGTTGTTTTTTATCCAATCCAAGGATGCTTTGTAGTAATTCAGCTTAAAAAATTAACCTCTAAGAAGGGCAAGGAATCATTAAATGGACTCCTATGTATGTGTTGGTCTTAAAGGGGTTATCCAAGACTATTAAATGTCCCCATACACCCGGGCCCCTAACAATAAATATACTTACCTGGCTCCCCGCGCTGCTCCTGGTCCCGGCACCGCAGCTGCTGCTTCTCCCTGTGCGCAGATGAAAACATCCGGTGTCAGAGGGGAGCATCGTGGGTGACGCCCGGGCATATGGGGGACGTTTAATAGTCTTGGATAACCTCTTTAACAGAACAAGTAGGGGGACTCTATAGCATGGGACTTACTTTGACTTTGATGGTTTTGCTCCTGAAGTCATTCAGAACAACAACTACTTCTTTATCTTCAGGGGCAGAATCTGTTCCATCATGGCTGAAAGAGAACGGTGTCCAAGACATTGAAGGAGGTTAATACTGCTATATAGCGCCACAAAACATAGCTAATGCTGTACTTGCATTAATTTAATGTTTTACCTGTATATGTTATAAATCTCCTCGGAACGGCCTTTTCTGAGTCGAAGAACCCACGCACCAGGATTTGCTTTTAACTGGAAGTAACCCTATGGGAGGAAAACACAAGTACAAGATGGTGGTGTTCATTCTTCAGGTTAATGCTGTAGGAAAGACTTTACTATACTATATATATACTATATAGTACTATAGTCCTATGATGCGGTATGTTACTCATTTCACAAAATCCTCTGCAACCGTGGACCCACTGCCATTTAACTGCAAGGATCGGCAGGGTTTAGTCCCGCACAAATCATAAACTGATGACAAATCAAAGATTTAGCAAATTCATTTTATTGTTAGGTTCTCTGAGAGTGATGGTCAACAACCGTTACCACTATGGTGGCCTCACACAGTGGTGACTGACAATGTGCACTGCCCACCCAACTGCAGCAGAGAGATGCCCGCACTCTTCATTATGGCTAATGCCAAGCCTGCAGCGCACTGAAACTATTTTTTATCCTGCATCTCAAGGGGCTTTCACCACCTTACTGTTACCATCATAGAGCAAAAGCTAGATGGTGTGGTGACAACCACAATCCTCCAAATACAGCTCCAGAAGCATGTGTCTCCAAGCGTAGCCACATGTTCCTCATATCCTCCCAATATGAGTTCAAGGACATCTATCAGCAGATTTGTACCTATGATCACTGGCTGACCTGTTACATGTGCACTTGGCAGCTGAAGACATCTGTGTTGGTCCCATGTTCATATGTGTCCGCATTGCTGAGAAAACTCATATTTTAATATATGTAAATGAGCCTCTAGGAGCAACAGGGGCGTTGCCATTACACCTAGAGGCTCTGCTCTTTCTGTACAACTGCTGCGCTCTTTGCACTTTGACAGGGCCAGGTGTGATGACGTTTTCACTGCCTGGTCAAAGTGCAGGGGACGCAGCAGTTGCAGAGAGAGCTGAGCAACAGCAGTGCCCTTGTGGTAACACATGTGACAGGAGGAGGTGCAGTTCAGTGGATGCTCACAGGTCACGGATGCACACATAAAGGAGATGTGTGCCTGCACAAAATTTGCAGCGGCATCATGATGACGTCACCAAGGCTAGGAGGTGGCGTGAAGAGCGAAGAAGAGCAGGGGAGGACTGGGGCTCTGTTCTGATGCCCACGGTCGTGCTACAGAAGCGAGAAGTACAACCCCTCAGGCTCATTTAACCTCGTGAGCATAATTATATTTAAAAAAAAAAAATAGAGTGCCCAGGACATAAAAGTATATTGGAAAAGGAGAGCAACAGTGCCATGCAAATTGTTAAACTCGGTCCAGGGTGGTGACAGACTCCCTTTAACATAAAAACATGACTTCAACAATAGGTCATTTTCTGGTGACACATTCCCTTTACAGGAGGCTGTGTCACTATGGGATGCTGCCACCTGCTGGCCAAAAGAGTTATGTCGTTGCTTAAAGAGGCTCTGTCACTAGGTTGTAACCTATGTATTTAAATACATACGTTACAAGGCCTAGTGACAACTTTTAAAAGCATACCTTTCATGCAGAGTTCTGCGCAGCGGTCGCGTAGAAATTTAAACTTTAAAAAGCATGCAAATGAGCCTCTTTCCTCTGGAGCAACGCTCCTTCACCGCCCCCCCCCCCCCCTCCCGGGCCCGAGGCACGTCCCCTGTCTCTAATCAAGTTTTAGGGCGCATGCGCGAGAGTTCAGCGCTAGACTTACCAGTCTAGCGCTGTCTATCAAATACAGAAAGGGGCGTGATTAGAGACAGGGGACGTGCCTCGGGCCCGGGGGGGGCGGTGAAGGAGCGGTGCTCCAGAGGAAAGAGGCTCATTTGCATAATTTTTAAAGTTTATATTTCTACGCGACCGCTGTGCAGAACTCTACATGAAAGGTATGATTTTAAAAGTTGTCACTAGGCCTTGTAACCTATGTATTTAAATACATAGGTTACAACCTAGTGACAGAGCCTCTTTAAACAGATCCCATATACTACTCTCTCTGAGGACAGCATAGCGTAGTGACACGTGCGTAGGCACATGGATTTCAGGGGTCTGTCACTTATGTAAATGTATGCAGTGCTTTTATTATTTCACCCTGCAGCAGGGAGTGCAATGATACTCATCATTAATATTCGCTGATTGACAGGTTTCTTTTCTTTTTTTTTTTTTTTTTTTAAATCAGATATTTTTTTTTATTAAACATTTTCCAATTGTGTGACTGTGCATACATAGAAACCTGTCAATCAGGAGTGGCAGGGAGGAGGAAGCCCACATGTCATGAATATGACTGGATGTCTCGCTGTAGCAGAGTATAACAACTACATTATTAGAAACCACTTTATAATCCCATTAAAATCAGGGCGTCTGTCACTACACTACGCTGCACTCAGGAAGGTCATGCTTGCACACTATAGGAAAAAGCCCATCGTGTGAAAGCATAGCCACTACTGCTGGATTGAAAGGTGGTCGTAACTCTGAAAACCAGCAGTCTATAATGTGATGGAAAAATGAATCCAGCCAGCAAAGGAGACAATATGGACAATCACAATACATTAGTAAGTGCCTTGTATTAACTTTCTCTACATGATAAATGCCATTTGCTGAAGTGAGAGGACCCCTTTAAAGGACATCTGTTAGCAGATTTGTATCTATGACACTGGCAGACCTGTTACAGGTGCACTTGGCAGCTGAAGGCATCTGTGTTGGTCCCGTGTTCATATGTGCCTGCAATTCTGAGAAAGATGATGTTTTAATATATGCAAATGAGCCTCTAGGAGTAACGGAGGCGTTGCCATTACACCTAGAGGGTCTGCTCTCTCTGCAACTCGTGCGCCTTCTGAAATTTGATTGGCAGGACCAGGTGTGATCACATTTACATTGCCTGGCCCTGTCAAAGTGCAGAGGTGTGGCAGTTGCAGAGAAAGCAGAGCCTCTAGGTGTAAGGGTAACGCCCCCATTGCTCCTAGAGGTTCATTTGCATATATTAAAACATGATTTTTCTCACCAATGCGGGCACATATGAACATGGGACCAACACAGATACCTTCAGCTGCCAAGTGCACATGTAACAGGTCAGCCAGTGCCATAGGTACAAATCTGCTGACAGAAACCCTTTAAGCTCACAAAGGGTATCCATAGTAATATATGCCTATTATCCTCTTTATATTTCCTCCCCTTCTTTTAGGAGTGCACTGATGAATAAATGACTTCTTACATCACTGTGTACTCGTATGACTGTTAGCTAAGAAATAATTGCGAATACCTTAGTGGTCGTATAAAGACAGAGCAAACCAAGCCAGACTGCTCCTTATATCCTAAACTTACCAGGTTAGCCATGACAATGGTGTCCACAATCACAGGATTGGAGGCCGTCCCCAAAGTAAACTGCAGTCCACGAGGTGGCTGTCCAGTCGAGACGTCGAAACAATGGCCCTCCAGTAACAGGTTCTCCAGCTCAAACTCTGCCGCTACAATGCTGTCCACCTACAGCCAGATACAGCACAAAGTGGTAAATCACACACATAATGAAGGCATAGAAATCAAAAGGTAATCAAGACAGAAAACACCGTTCAGACTGAGTATTACTTTATTATCACTCCAGCAATGACTGGATGCGAGTAGACAGGCAGAAACCTGGACTGGCCAAACATGGTTGACTCATTTATAGAAACGTCTGCTTTATTAATAATTCTGGAGCATATTTCTCAGCATACATTGTAACTCTGTTATTCCTCCTGGGATTGCACAAATAAATTGACAACTTGTAGTTACGATTCTGCTTGCCAACAGGGTGTGTCCTTGCACCGTCTGGCACTGGCTGCAATGACTGAACAGAGCCCGAGCATCTAGGGAAACAGCCCAGTTACAAGAGGAATAATAACACCCAGTTATCAATATAATGACACATTTCCCGGAGGAATAGCAGAGGGTCAGCACAACACAGAGTTCTAAAAAAAATGCTCCAGAATTGTTATATTTTGTGGAACACAATTACTTAAAAAAGCGGGTTCATTTGGAGAAATTTATGCACATATTCTAGATTTTATACCATTATTATGAAGGACGTAATCAATGTTTCCTAAGAAATCACCATGGAAAACTAAGGCTACTTTCACACTAGGGTTTTTGTTGGATCCGGCGGGGTTCAGCAAAAACTCTTCCGTTAGTGATAAGACAACCGTCTGCATCATTTATGAACAGATCCGGCTGTATTATCTATAACATAGAAGACAGATCCGTCATGAACTCCACTGAAAGTCAATGGGGGACGGATCCGTTTTCTATTGTGTCAGACAAAACGGATCCATCCCCATTGACTTACATTGTGTGTCATGCCGGATCCGTCTTGCTCAGCATCCCATGACGGAAATAAAACCGCAGCATGCTGTAATTTGCTCTCCAGTATGAGAACAGAATACATTTTGGAGCACTCCATTCTGATCAGTTCCGTTTTGTCCCCGTTGACAATGAATGGGGACAAAACGGAAGTGTTTTTCTCTGGTATTGAGACCCTATGACCGAACTCAATAGCGGAAAATATAAATGCAAGTGTAAAAGTAGCCTAACCGGTAATGAGCACTGGAATTTCATGTGTCACATTTATTGGAGGCAGGTCACTCCACATACCGGGCTATAGAAATCAGCCATGTCTAGTGTACAGAGGAAAGTTTTACCTCTTCCAAGTAGATATTATCCAGATCATACGGCGTCCGCACCGACTCCACCATCCAGCTGTCCGGAGTATTCAGGTTCAGGGTGAAGAGGGGAGACTGCGGCATATCTAAGAACTTGGCGATGGGACCAGGTGATAAGTTATGGCCGGAGGAGAAGACAACCTCTGGTTCCAACACATACCGGTAAAAGCTAAAAAAAAAAAAAAACAGAAAGGTGGTGTTACCGCCACACACTGTCCCAGTGCAAACCAGTAATAACCCCACTGAGATCTCCATTCACTGTTACTGCTATTTGATGTTTTGCCATCAAGCTGTGGATTTACATTTCCCAGCAGGAGTTGGGTGAGGGTCGCACTTCCAAAGGGCGCAGTTAACATAATGTATAGAAGCAGGATACCGCAATCTATCCGCCAAGAACAGCGATGCTTTACGACACGTCCCCGTGCTGACAGGGATTACAGTAATCGTGTTCACAGTACACTGGTTTGGTTCATCTGCGTGTATTGGCAATCTGCTGCTGGGAGGAAGCTCCAGAAAATGCCAGCGCCAACAGATGCGAGATGCCAAGGCAAACCGCCTACTGGCCTGTGTAACTGCAACCCTCTGGAGAACAGTACTGGGGCTTGTAAATCCTATTTTCTTCTGCCGCTCACAAGGTGATGAGATACAGATCCCCTGTCAGTGAGTGCACACGACGATGCATCGGCAGGACTGCAACCAGTTCCTAGTATTTCATATATTTTATCACATTAGCATTAAAGTAATTAATTTATGCCACTAAAGGGGTTTTCCAGGATTTTACTACTGATGATCTGTCCTCAGGATAAGTCATCAGTATCTGATCGGTGGGGGTCTAACACCCGGGACCCCCCGATCAGCTGTTTGAGAAGGCACTGGTGCTCCCGTGAGCGCTGCGACTTCTCTCAACTTTTCCGAGGCCAGTGATGTCACGTTCATCGGTCCCGTGGCCTAGGAGCAGCTCAGCCCCATTCACTTGATCGCAATACTAATCACAGCCACTGTACAATGTATGGCGCTGTGCTTGGTAAGCTGCGAGAAAGCAGCGGCGCTCACAGAAGCTCCGGTACCTTGTCAAACAGCTGATCAGCAGGGTCCCGGGTGTCAGACCCCCACCGATCAGATACTGATGAGCTATCCTGAGGATAAATCCTGGAAAACCCCTTTAATATGTCCACACTGACCTGTCTTTATTCTGCATCTGATACACCCAAACTTAAAGGGGTCTGTCTTCATCACTTCAACCTTTAAGGGCTCATGCACATGACCGTTGTAGTTTTGTGGACCGTAAATTACGGATCCGCAAAACACGTAAACCGGCATTGTGCGGAACGGCCGGACCATAATAGAACAGTCCTATACCTGTCTGGAATTTGGACAATAATAGGACATTTTCTACTTTTTTGAGGAGTAGACATATGGACACATTGAAGTGAATTGTTCCGCATGCAGAACGGGACGTACAAAAAATATGTTTGTGTGCTTGAGCTCTAAAGGGTTTGCATAATGTAGACACTACCAGCCTGCCCCAATGATCAGCTGCTACCTGCCGGTGAGGTGCAATGTCAGGCTCGTGGACATCACATGGCGTCCTTAGTGTTTACTGGTTTGACTAGGTGGAAGGCTCCCATAACTTTTTCAAACATCCTAAAAGGGCTTGTCTAACATCAGACATTGGTGGCACATAGCTAGGATATGCCACCAATGTCAGAGAGTTGCGGGTCGTACGGCGGAGACCCACAACAATCTCTAGAACGGAGGTCCCCCCAGGGTGAATGACAGTATTCGTGCATGCGCAGCCATTCTCTATTTTTATAGGAGGTCTGAAAATAGTCAAGCGCATGCGTCCCATAGAAATGAATGATGCGATGGCTGCGGTTGTGCAATGCACACTCTATTCATATCTATGGGACTTCCACAAATCGCTGAACACGTTTGCTTGGCTATTTTCGGAACTCCCATGGAAGTAAATGGGGAACAGACTGTGCATGTGCAGTGCGCTCTCGTTCTAGAAATAGGCGTGGATCCCTGTGGTGGAACCGGCGCCTCTCTGACATTGGTGGCATATTCTAGCGATATACCACCAACGTCTAAGGTGAGTCCATCCCTTTAAAAGGGAATATGAAAAGTAGTGAGCAATCACAGGGAGACCCTTTCATACAGCTTACCCTGCTACCTACTTGCTGTATAGGTATAGTAAGATGCAAAAATGCGACCTGTTAAAAAGCCACGAATAAGCACGTCCTTACCTCTTCAGGGGCATTTCTGATAACTTGGACTGGCAGTTCATAAAGACTCGGAGGTTCATATTTACGATCTGATTCAAAACCTGGAAGGATAGAACGCGAGGATTACATTCACGGTCAGGGGTCCATGTTACTTCTTAGCGACTTTCAAGTATCAGGAAACCTACCAAGAGTAAAGGTGCCATTCTTTGTGCTGCTTTTGTCACAGGGTCCACGATGGCCATCACCTCGAAGTACATCATACCTTCTTTAGGTCTTATCTTAATGGCACTGAAGAAACAGAAATGCATGAGAACCATCAGGAAATACATAACACATGGGCAGAGATTGTCACCTCACTAAACTCTCCGCTCTCCAGTCCTGAAGGTGGCAGTCGGGCTCATCTTTCTGTTCAACTGCACTTCTCACCCACAAAGCTCCCCATGGTTCTGCACCCCCTACATCTCCTGCCTCATCTCCATCTACCACTCTACATCGACTCTTTATCCTGCCAATCATCTAAGACTAACATCCTCCATAATACAAACTTCTCACTCCGGCCTCCAAAACTTATCTTGAGCGGCACCAATTCTCTGGAATGTGCCACCTTGGACAATCAGGTTGATTCCCAACATTCATGGTATTAAATATGCCCTTATCACATCTTTTAGGCAGGAGTGTCACATTCTGACACCTTCTTTTATTAGTAATCCCCCTTCTTCATTACTCCTCAAACCCCTTTGTCCATCAGTATCCCCCACACTCCATATCTGTACAGATACTGGCTGGTGACCTGATCATGTCACACTAAGAGGCCTTCACTTCTCTTGTTTGAATTGTGGATTCTTCTGTTAATCTGCAATGTCTGATTTTCTATGTACTCTCAGAATTGTAAAGTGCCCCCGAATATGCTGGCATTCTGTTATAATAAGTGGTCAGACCACTGGGACCTCCATCACACCATAACAGCTGCAGTGAGGAAGAGTCAGAGGGCACGGTGACCAAACATTTGCTCCTCCACTCATACTCCACTATGAGAGCGGAGAACTCTGTAAGGGTGCGGCCACATTGTCAGGTTTCCGGATGCAGTTTTGGAAGCCAAAACTAGGGGTGGATCATAAAAGGAGAGAAGGTATAAAGGACAGATATGACTTCTCTTTTTGGATTCACTTATGGTTTTGGCTTCCAAAACTGCATGTAGAAACCTGACCGTGCGGTGGTACCCTAAGGAATCAATCTTAGGTTCCGTCCCACACTTTATACCTGGGACTATTATTGCCTTTTCAGGTGACTGATTTAGTAAAATGGGAATCCTATTCATTTCCAATGCAAAAGGAGCCTTGGCACTCCATGGATATAGCATAAATGTCTGTTCTCAGTAACCCCCTCTATGGCTAGTTCTCACCGTGTTTATCGACGTGGAAAACACATCGGAAGCAGAAAGAAAAAACACTTAAACCTGCCTCCCATTGAAAATGATGACCAGTGTTTTTTGTTTTTTCAGCGTACTGAAATAAGAGGATCCCTAATCTGTCTTGCTGAGGTTTTTCTGTGCTGGAATTAGGGCTGAGATTGTAGTGAATGGCCCAAGCAGCGTGCACAACTGGAAACCTGGGGCTCAGCCTCGGCTTTCTGCTGCAGGTTCCACAGGCAAAATAATATTTGGTGGATTTTTCCGACCAGTATTAAAGGGGTTGTCTCACTTCAGCAAATGGCATTTATCATGTAGAGAAAGTTAATACAAGGCACTTACTAATGTACTGTGATTGTCCATATTGCCTCCTTTTCTGGCTGGATTCATTCTTCCAGCAAATTATACACTGCTCGTATCCATGGTTACGACCGCCCTGCAATCCAGCAACTGTGGCCATGTATTCACACTATGGGAAAAAGCTCTGGCCTCTCTTGTGGCCGTGACTGTGTTAGTGCGCATAAACTGGCAATTTTTATTATAGTGTGAAAGCACGACCACCACTGCTGGAATGCAGGGTGGTCATAACTATGGAAACAAGCAGTAATGGAAAAATGAATCCAGCCAGCAAAGTAGGCAATATGGACAATCACAATACATTAGTAAGTGCCTTGTATTAACCTTCGCTACATGATAAATGCCACTTGCTGATATGAGAAAACCCCTTTAAGTTAACAATGATGCAGTGTCTTTGCATAAATTTCTATTTTTTCCTGCATTCTTTGAAATACATAAATGTAGGCAATATCCATGAGTAACCGATACTGTAAGTAATTATGGAGTGACATCTCACCTGTGCTGATCTTCAGTGAGCAGGTAGTCAATTCTTCCTTCTCCTTTCGGTTGGGAGGACAGAAGACCGTCCACTCTCATGACCAGATCGCTGGCACTGCAGACAGTAAAGCATATAATGATTCCTGGACCTTCTAGGAGTAATACTTCTCATCTGAGAACTATCAGTGCAGAAGTGACAGAAGACTCAAGACAAGATGTGATACTAGAAAAGAACATACTGATCTTCTTCCACTCCGAGCTTCTGGATGTGTGACTTGATCTTCTGTGCAGACGTCTTCAGAATTAGGTTCTCCAAAAGGTGGAAATCATCTTGATTAAATATTTCACCGTCTCTCAGAGGTCCAATAATCTACAGAAAGCAAAGGGTAAATGGGTCAGAAAACAACATCCTAAACTATTCTAACAGGAGGTCTGCTGACATGAACAAGTTCAAGATTTCTTGAACGCGGAAATAAAAAAGAGAACCTCTCTGCTCTCCTGATATGTCTGTTCTGGTTACAAATTGTATTCTTCATAACAATTCTGGAGCATCCTTTAGTATAACCTTGCATTGTGGTGTTCCTCTGTGATTCCTCCCAGAAAGGTAAGAATCAATTGATAGTAGGATGTTACCAGTTGGGGGTGTGTCCCTACACACTGTCCTGACTGTGTAGGACACACATCTTTGACAAAGGGGAATAACATCCAAGTGTCAATTCCTTTAAAGGGGTTGTCAGAGTTATTGTTTTGTTCTTTATATGTTTCTAACTTGTCAGGTATAACAACTTTCCCATATACTTTGTGTTTCTAAAGCTGCTGGTTTCTCAGAGTTGACTGAGGGTCACATGACCTGTGATGTCACCTTATCTCCCTGGTCTGTGATGTTTCGTGTACAAGCCTCAGAGATCAGATAACAGTCTGTACACGAGAGTCACTGGCCACGCCCCCTATAGAGGAATTGTACAAGAACAGGTAGGGAGAATTTCCTGTGTGTATCAGCAGTGTCATTGTACAGCTGGGACTTGTAGTCCTACACATACAACATGCTGCTCAGTATCCCAGCAGGCAGACATGTCACTCAGGTCTTGTATTCACTGCCTTTGCAGAGAAGGGGGAGGGGCAGAGATTGTTATTTCTGCATGTAAACAAAGGCCAGAAGAGAACCAGGGAAAGGAGGAAATAGAGATTTTTTTTTGCCTAAAACTTGCTGAACTTAGTTATATATTGCTACCCATCAGATTTACAGTGCTATATTTTTTTTTCCATAACTTGGACAACCCCTTTAAGCATTTCTGAGAGGAATAAAAAAGGATGGCATATTTCAAAATTTTAAGAAAATATACTCCAGCATTGTCATTAAAGTATTTACTGAAACAGACATGTCAGGAGATCTTAAAATCTTTTATTTATGTATTTTGTATCATAAAAAGGACCCATGTAAAGCAAGGCTGTATGTATATATACCGTATATGTGTGTGTGTGTGTACACGCCCATCTACTGCCCACCAAACAGGAAACGGGTATTACCAACTACTCACAACTCCAGGAACTATACAAACCCTTCCAAAAAAAGGTCTGTTGGTTAAATCACGTCTTCATGTTAAACATATGTTTTAGCATTTTTGGTCATTTCTTTTTAATTTTCCATGTCATTATCTATGCTTGAAAAATCGTTTTACAAAAAAAAGTGCAGTTTTATACAGAATTGGCCACTAGGCCTGATGATGTCAAGTCCTGTTATTTGAGGGCAGATACATGGGCCATAGACACAATAGACTAGAACTGACTTCACTAACTTCTATGGTAGAGCTATCTGTGCAGAAGTCACTGTGCAGGGAGGGGGTGTAGATAAGCTGTAATCATCACCTATTTTAAATAGTGGATCCTGTGATATCTGTCATTGTAATTCTGCCTGTGATGATAATAAAATGACTGCTGAAAAGTGATCTCTACAGAACAGGAGGTTTTGACATATTATCAGGCCAGGGTACTTAAAAATACAGCAACATGGGATACTGAAAGAAATCACCAAAAATAAAAATTATATATATATATATATATATATATATATATATATATATAAAAATTAAATTTTTTTTCTTACATAAAATTGTGATTTAAACTATAGGTTGTTTTCTCCCTTTAAGCATGGGCCTCCCAAACAGGAGCCTCTGATACCAGCAGGGAAAAGGTTATTGAACAAGCAACTACCGTCATGTGGAAACGCTCACCCTTCCATTGCCGATAATGGCTCTCTCTCCTTGCTTCAGCTTGAGGACATCGCGGCAATATGCGGCATGGGAGAGTATAAAATCTACCTTAGGAGAGTCGAAAGCTTCACGGAAAAGACTGACATCCATTCCCTGGCGAAAAAGCGGAGATTACAGAGTCATGAGGACACACAGCATGGAACATCGGAAATGTACTCCCCACGACACTACTGCATAACCTACCCCAACTGCGAACTCTGCAATGTCCTGCCCGGCCTCCACTGCTCCAGCATTTTCTTCTTTGATGATTTTGGTTATGAAGTTCTTAGCGTTGTTGGAGGTCTGTGTCTGGAGAGCCGCCCAGATGGCCCTGCCAATACGAGTGGTCTCAGAAGACGGCTCCTGGCTGGGATTGTTGATCATGCCAATTCTTACGTTGTTGCTTGTTTTCTATGAAGGAAAATAGAAATTATGAATATGTAATCTACTTATATACAGCGACTGGCCACAGACCTGTACACTGTCTGGTTTTAAACAGCTAATTTTCTGATTTCTGGTTTCTGATATTGAAGACCTATCCTCGGAATGAACTCCATTGAAAGTCAATGGGGGACGGATCCGTTTTCTATTGTGCCAGAGAAAATGGATCCGTCCTCATTGACTTGCATTGTGGGTCATGATGGATCCGTCTTGCTCTGTAACCCAGGATGGAAAGCGGACCGCAGCATGATGCAGTTTGCTCTCTGGTATGAGAACAGAATGCATTTTGGAGCACTCCGTTCTGTTACGTTTTTTCGGAAAACGGAAGCATTTTTCTCTGGTATTAAGACCCTATGACGGATCTCAATACCGGAAAATATGAACGCTAGTGTGAAAGTAGCCTAAACCTAAAGTATATTGTATCTCTGTATGCTGTGGTCTATTGTTCCCTGTTATTAGTCAGGGACCGGTTGGTAAGATATGGCAGAAATCTAAACCTGCTGGATTTCAAAGTAACCGCACTTTATCATTAGCTGTGATTTAGCAGAACGACATTGCACTCTTTATCCCCCACGGGCATCAGTGGCAGGGTGGCCGTAGCCTAAGGCTACATTCACATGACCATAGTTCAGCAATCTGCGAACCACACATGGCCACCGCTATCTTTTTTGAGGGGCCCCAGAACGGAACTACTGATGCAGACGGCATACTGTGTGCTGTCCACATTTTTTGCAGCCCCACTGAAATGAATGAGTCCGCACCCGTTCCACAAAATTGTGGAATGGGCGCGGACCCGTTCATACGGTCGTGAATGCTGTGAAGTTTAGAAGTTACCTGGTGTTTAATTGCATCGTACAACAGCTGACGTCCTGAGGGTTTGTCAAAGTCTCCCACGATCCAAAATGTCACAGGTCGGACAAAAGAGTCATCTGCACCAAACAGAGCAAGAGTTAGGAGTGTGACATCACAGCATTCATCTAACACTACATAATATGTACAGGAAGATGTATGGAACCAAATGGAATTAACCGAGTTTTCCAGGCTCTTGATATTAATAACTTATCCTCAGCAATCCGATCATTGGGGGCTCAACACCCCGCACCCCCTTCATCAGCTGTTCCCTCTGGCCTCTGGAACTGTGGCTTCCTGTGAACAGGAAGTACAGCGCTGTTCAAAGTGTAGTGGCCAAATCGGGTTACTACATTCATTTCAATAGGAGCTGAGCTGCAGTAACACAGCATGACCACTACACTTTGAATGGCGCTGTGCTTCCTGCTCCATTCAAGAGCTAGTTCTGGTGCCAGAGGCTGCAGGGAACGTCTGATCAGTGGGGTGCAAGATGTTGGACCCTTATTAATCGGATATTAAAGGGGTTGTCTCACGTCAGCAAATGGCATTTATCATGTAGAGAAAGTGAATACAAGCCACTTACTAATGTATTGTGATTGTCCATATTGCCTCCTTTGCTGGCTGGATTCATTTTTCCACTGCATTATACACTGCTTGTTTCCATGGTTGTGACCACCCTGCAATCCAGCAGCGGTGGTCATGCTATTACACTATAGGAAAAAGCGCCAGCCTCTCTCATGGGTGGCACCACGAGAGCGCGCATAGGCTTTTTCCTATAGTGTGCAAGAACGACCACCAGTGATGGATTGCAGGGTGGTCATAACCCCGGGAAATGAGCAGTGTATAATGTGATGGATAAATGAATCCAGCCAGTAAAGGAGACAATATGGACAATCACAATACATTAGTAAATGCCTTGTATGAAATTTCTCTACATGATAAATGGCATTTGCTGAAGTTAAACAACCCCTTTAATGACCTACCCTGAGTATGGGTCATCAATATCAGGAACCTAGAAAATCCCTTTAAGCAGGTTCAGTCTTGCTTTAAGCAGCAGTTAAAGGCTTCAGTTAGTCTTTTGATTGGATATATCTGTGTCTGGAAAAGCTGGGTGAAAACCAATATGGCTGCCAGAACAACTTTCACATGAGATATTAGTTTTTCCAGACAAACGGAAACAATAGAATCAAATAAAAGTGAAGTATGTTTCATTTGATGCATTTTATGATGAAAATCCAGTGATGTAAGAAACAGATGAGAAGTCACGCAGGGTCGGGAGTGTTGGGAGAGTAACGTAGAATAACATGCAAATTAAAGGAGGTCTTCAGGATATAAAATTATGGATGTAAAATAGTCCCTTTCCAATAAAATCGTCTCACCCATTCTTCCCCATTACATTTCCGCCTATAATTTGGAAAGCAGTGTCATGATGTGCTGTCATTTAACATGACCATGTGTCATGTCACCGTTTTCCAAGCGGTGGGGCAATGGAAGAGAACTCGTCAGGTCAGTACATAAGAAAGTCTATTATTTATCTATGTTAGGCCCATACATTCATTTATTTCATATCTTGAAAAGCTACTTCAACACAAAGTAAACCATGCAGAGCACTAGAAAAGGTCGGCATGCAAAGTGATTACCATAAATCTCCTTGGAGGACATTCCTGGACCAGACAAGAGACAGAGAAGAAATCAGAGCAAAAAAACAAAAAAAAAAGTTATAAGTGTAAAGAGAACCACCCCTGACCGCAGATACAAACACGAGACAATCCAACGTAGAGAAGCTCATGGAAGACCCAAGTACTGCAATGTGTATGGGTTTAAAGCCATAACTAAGAACCAAGTATAAAGGGGTTATCCAAACTATAAAACATGCCCCCAATGTCTGGACCCCTCATATAGATTATACTTACCCCGCTCCCCATGTCGCTCCTTGTCCCATGGCCGCCGCTGCATCTCCCCGTCGCGCAGATCAAAACATCCAGCACTGGAGGGATAACCAATAGCAGGCCATAACAAGGACGAGCCTCCCTAGCATTGCGGGTGACGCTAGGGAAGCTCATCCCCGTCGTGGCCTGCTATCGGTTGGCCCCCCTTCCATCAACGGATGTTTTGATCTGTACGATGGGTAAATGCAGCGGTGGCCATGCGGGGACAAGGATCAACGCGGGTCACGGGGAGCAGGGTGGGTATAATCTATAGGGAAAATAGGAAAAATGTCCCTGTGTCATATGGGGTGAATACTAATGAGTGCTTCCATTATGGAAGAGCTCATTAGTACCAGAGGACTGGGAAGCGGTGAAGACTCTGTACTCACCGATTCCTGGTCCTCTGCTGTCGGCTGTGCAGTGGCTGCGCACAGTGTGAGGGAGCTCTGCGACCTCATGTTGTGTGCGCCGGTTCACAGCACAGCCAACGGAGGAGGAAGAAGAGCGCTGCCGGTGTGGAGCGGCGGCGCCTGGAGCAAAAGAGGTAGGTGATTTTTCTTTATGCCATTTGAGGCAATGGGGGCCGATCAAAATAGGGATGGGGAGAGGATTTGAGACTGGGTGTCTAATCTGAGGTCTCAATGGGGTCTTATTTATATTGGGGCTTACATCTGAGGTCTGATTGGGGGTCACTCACTTTGGGGTGTGAGCTGAGGTCTGATTGTGGGTGTGATCTGAGGTCTTATTGGGGACTTATTAATATTGGGGATCTGATTGGAGCTGTGATCTGCGGTCTAATGAAAAATATTTTTTCTTATTATCCTCCTCTAAAACCTAGGTGGGTCTTAAGGGCCGATGCATCTTATAGGGCGAAAAATACGGTAAATACCTTACTATTACTTTTTTTTTTAAAGGGTAACTAGAAAAATTGTTTAAACTACGATGGGGCAGAAGCGCTGCTCAGTATCATATACGCTCTGATGCCCCGATAGCAGCTGGTATTGATCTGGCATATACAAAAACCTTGGCGCGTCTTACCTTTCTTGGTGAGGTAGTTCATGCTGTTGGCTACTGCTGCGCTCTTAGCACTGGAGTCGAGCACGCTAAATCTGGCATAATCATCCACAAAGAAGTTATCTGCAAGGAACAGAACTCCTGGTCAGAGAAACACGCAGAAACAGAAGGAACATTTACACCGACATAAATTAGTACATAGTGCATGCGCAAGTGAACGGATTCAGGAAAAAAAAAACCTGGAAGATATAAAATTAGGGAAGCAAATGATCAGATATATGGAGGAACCTCTGTTTCAGCTTATTCAAAGTGTAATGGAAAGTTCCATACGGTTTCTAATTGTGAATAAATTCCTCCACATTTCCAAAATCCCGGCTTGTGTTCACTGAGGCTGAAAATCTGTCCTGGTCATGTGAAGATCGCACAGGAGCACGGTCGTTAGAGGAATCAGCGTTGTGTGATGATCACATGACCAGGACAGAGCTTCACAATCTGAAAGGTAACCATGAAGATATTCATTCACTGACTACAAGCAGAGGTCTTGAAAACTGTGAGGAACCAATACGCTGTACTCACTGCTCCTTGGTCTTCTTCCGGGCGCTCACTCCACATGTCCTGACTGCATACAGCGTCAGGGTGTAGCGCATGCAGGTGAGCACTATGACCTGATGCTGTGCGATGTCAGGTCACAGTGCAGCATGGGCCAGAAGAAGACTGGCAAGCGGTGAGGGCAAGAAGTGTGTGTCGTCCGAAGCAGAAGAGGAAAGTGCTTTCTTTTAAAAACAAATTTTGGCTAATGGAACTTGGGGGTCTGATCTGAGGAGGAATGATGGGGGTCTGATCTGAGGGGTCTGATCTGAGGAGGAATGATGGGGGTCTGATCTGAGGGGGAAGAGGGGTCTGATATAGATGGCTGATGGGGGTCTGATCTAAAATCTGATGGAGCTTGGGGTCTGATCTGAGAAGGAATGGGGATTTGATGGGGATCTGATGGAGCTCGGGGAGGAATGGGGCTATGATGGGGATCTGATTTAAGGAGGAATGGGGGTATTATCTGAGGTCTGATGAGGAATGGGGGTCTGATCATAGGTCTGATGGACCTTGATGGTATGATCAAAAATATTTTTTTCTTATTTTCCTCCTCTATATCCCAGGTGCGTCTTTTAGTTAGAAAAATACAGTAAGAGATACTGTAGTAACATTATACGGAATGTATGGACATCATCACCCACTGGCCTGAAAACGGAATATCTGTAAAATATGTCTTTTTTTCATAAAGACGAATGATGCACATGATTTCAATAAGTAATCCAGGCCTAAAAATCATCAACATAAACAAACGTGTCAAGGCAATAGGTTCCTATGACGGCTGCTTCTCCTCTACAACAGTTTAAAGGGCTCAGTCTGGAACCTACTGGAAGATGACATCATGCGTACAGATCCAGGTAGTGACTTACTGGTGGCAGTGAGGTCCAGGTACTGACGTTCCACTTCAAGGATCCGCAGGTTAATCCGAGGAACGACATTAGGTTGAGTCATTATGTAATCCACAACATCGTGATCGTTTGTGATCTCGCCCTGCATAAAGAAAAAAAATACATAAAGTTTGTGCATCACCATGGTGATTATAGGGATGATTAACCAGGGAGGATGAGAGTCATCACTAGTCTAGGATAGAGGCGAAACTAGGCACATGTACAGGCCTATACACTAGTACACGGCCAACCTGTGGCTCTTGAGCCGCATGCATCTCTTTGCCTCTTCAAGTGCGGCTCTAGTGGTGGAGCCGGGAAGCAGTCAGGCTGGCTCACTCTCCACCCCATGCTCAGATCTCCTTTCCTGATCGGGCACCATTGGTACTCTCCAGCTCACTACACTGCGTCCTGATGCACACAGTGTCAGAACACAGCACGAGGAGACGAGCACTACGACCTGACGTGTCAGACCTGCAGAGTAGCAGGTGCCCGATCAGGAGAGGGAGGAGATTTTTTTAAATTATAGATCTGAGCATGGGGGAGAGTCAGAACTGAGCACAAGGGGAGGGGGGGGGTGTCAGGACTGAGCATGTGGGGGGGGGGGGGGGTTCAGATCTGAGCATGATGGGGTGCCAGAACTGAGCATGATGGGGTCAGAACGAGCATGATGGGTGTCAGATCTGAGCATGATGGGGGTGTCAGATCTGAGCATGATGGGGGTGTCAGATCTGAGCATTGATGGGGGTGTCAGATCTGAGCATGATGGGGTGTCAGATCTGAGCATGATGGGGTGTCAGAACTGAGCATGGGGGGGCGTCAGAATGAGCATGTCAATCTGAGCAGGGGGGCGTCAGATCTGCATGATGGGCGTCAGATCTGAGCATGGGGGGCGTCAGATCTGAGCATGGATGGGGGCGTCAGATCTGAGCATGGGGGGGGCGTCAGATCTGAGCATGGGGGGGCGTCAGATCTGAGCATGGGGGGGGTCAGATTGAGCATGGGGGGCGTCAGATCTGAGCATGGGGGGGGCGTCAGATCTGAGCATGGGGGGGCGTCAGATCTGAGCATGGGGGCGTCAGATCTGAGCATGGGGGGGTCAGATCTGGGGGCGTCAGATCTGAGCATCTGGGGGCGTCAGATCTGAGCATGGGGGGCGTCAGATCTGAGCATGGGGGGCGTCAGATCTGAGCAGGGGGCGTCAGATCTGAGCATGGGGGGCGTCAGATCTGAGCATGGGGCGTCAGATCTGAGCATGGGGGGGCGTCAGATCTGAGCATGGGGGGGCGTCAGATCTGAGCATGGGGGGCGTCAGATCTGAGCATGGGATAAGCATGGGGGGCGTCAGATCTGAGCATGGGGGGCGTCAGATCTGAGCATGGGGGGGGCGTCAGATCTGAGCATGGGGGGGCGTCAGATCTGAGCATGGGGGGGCGTCAGATCTGAGCATGGGGGGGCGTCAGATCTGAGCATGGGGGGCGTCAGATCTGAGCATGGGGGGGGCGTCAGATCTGAGCATGGGTGGGGCGTCAGATCTGAGCATGGGGGGGCGTCAGATCTGAGCACTGGGGGGCGTCAGATCTGAGCATGGGGGGCGTCAGATCTGAGCATGGGTGGGGCGTCAGATCTGAGCATGGGGGGGGCGTCAGATCTGACATGGGGGGGGCGTCAGATCTGAGCATGGAGGGGCGTCAGATCTGAGCATGGGGGGCGTCAGATCTGAGCATGGGGGCGTCAGATCTGAGCATGGGGGGGCGTCAGATCTGAGCATGGGGGGGCGGTCAGATCTGAGCATGGGGGGCGTCAGATCTGAGCATGGGGGCGTCAATTGAGCATGGGGGGGCGTCAGATCTGAGGGCATGGTGGGGGCGTCAGATCTGAAGCATGGGGGGGCGTCAGATCTGAGCATGGGGGGGCGTCAGATCTGAGCATGGGGGGGCGTCAGATCTGAGCATTGGGGGGGCGTCAGATCTGAGCATGGGGGGGCGTCAGATCTGAGCATGGGGGGGCGTCAGATCTGAGCATGGGGGGGGCGTCAGATCTGAGCATGGGGGGGGCGTCAGATCTGAGCATGGGGGGGCGTCAGATCTGAGCATGGGGGGCGTCAGATCTGAGCATCGGGGGCGTCAGATCTGAGCATGGGGGGGCGTCAGATCTGAGCATGGGGGGGTTGGCAAGGGGGGTCAGGTTTGAGAATGGGGAGGGTCAGATCTGAGCTGGAGCAGACCTGAGCATGGGGGGGGGGTCTGAATTGAGCATGGATTGGTCAGGTCTGAGCATGTGAGAGTCAGATATGAGCATGGGGGAAAAAGGAAAGCGCTGGACTATGTGTACTCCCACCACCAGAGAGGCCTGCCTTTTTTTCATGTAGTGTACAAGCACAACCACCAATGCTGGATTGCAGACAATGCACGGACACTGGCACGGAGCCCTTACATTTGTCTGAATAAGCCCTTAAGCTGTACCCAATATTATTGGATTGCAACTGTGTGATGCCCAATCAACCTGGGATGTGCCCTAATTAATGTAAGGTGTGCACTACTATACCCCCATCCAGGGGGCGCAATGGACCCCTGTGACAGGAAGTGAAGGTCACTGGACTTTTGTCACATCCTGACAACATGAGGAGAGCCGGCACAAGTTTCTATAGTCAGGTGAAAGAGTTATGATTGCACGTCTCACCAGATACACAGCTTTCTGGAAAAACGTGGTTGTCTCAAGGATCTTGTGCATAGTGGCAGTCTCCAGTTCATCCGGATCTAGCTGGTCTTTTGGAAATGGTATTCCATTGAAGAGGACCACGGGGAGCGGCGACAGTCCAGTCTGCAGGAAGTACTCCTTCCCCTCCTGAAAAATAATGGGAGAGGGTCAGATATCATTATGTTACAGACTAATGACAATCGATTCCAACTTAAAGGGGTTATCTGACAATTCGTAACTGATGACCGATCCTCTGTCTAGGTCATCAGTATCTGATCGGTGGGGATCCAACACCCAGCTGAGCTGCGCCCAGGCCATTAGACTGATGGTCTGACTTGAATGGGGCTGAGCTGCACCTAGACCACGTGACTGATGGTTGTGACGTCAACGACCTAGGGTAACCAGCAAGAAGGCCGCAGCGCTCAACGCTCCCTTGTGTCAGACCCCCACCAATTAGATGATAGACGCCAGAGGATAGGTCATCACTTACAAATAGTCGGATAAACCCTTTAAAAGCAATATCCCCTGGGATAGCTATACATGAGTAGATGGCCCAATCAGGGGATTTTAATATCACCCTATCATTGGTCATAGTCACCACAAACAGGTAAACATTACAATGCATTCAGACGTTTCCTAAATCCGCAGTCTTCTTCATCCTCACACACTGAAGTGTTTACATACACAAGTACAGAGGTTTTACTTCACTTTCCTATACACCCCCATAAAATGTCTGAACGATCATAATAAACTGAGCGTATAATTCTAAGGGCTCATGCACTTGACCATATATATTTTGCGGTCTGCAAAACACGGATCCATTGTAACAATGCCTGTCCTTGTCCACAAAACGGACAAGAATAGGACATGTTCTATTCTTTTGTGGAACGGACATGCGGACACAGAATGCGCAGTCATTTCCGTTTTTTTGTGGCCCCATTGGAATGAATGGTTCCACATACGGGCTGCAAGAAAAAAAAAAAAAACGGAACTGACACAGCCAAAAAATACATTTGTGTGCATGAGCCCTAATATACAATATAATTATATACAACCAGTGATCAAATAGATTACATTTTATACAGTTCAAAGGGTTTTCCGATTGTTCCCGCATTGTTCAAGGCCTTTTCACAGGATAGGTGAGAAACCTCTGGGGGTCCTGCTGCTGGGACCTCCAGCAGTGCACATGTAGCAGCAGCGCTCCATTCACTTCTATGAGACTGCCAAGTACACAACTTGGTTATCTCTTTCAGTCTGACAGAAGTGAATGGAGCTGTGGTCACACATGTGCACTAGTGCTCCATTCACACAGTACTCAATGACCTGCTTTCTCCCCAGTGTTCATGTGGACAGGTGATAAATGATGTAAATGGGAATATCCTTTTTTTGACATGGAGAATACTGAGGATACTGTTACCTTCCTGTTCTGGTCATACGAAGAGTCTCGCCCCAAAATACTGCTGAGCTCCACATAGCGGTACTTCTGTTCCAGGACACTGGTGACATGTTTCACTGTCAGCTTCTCACCAGTCGGCACCTTGTTGTAGATCTACAGAGATAAGAAACAATGAAGACATTTCCTGATGAGTGAAGAGACATTCGGTGTGACTTTAATGACTTGCGGATCTCGAGTGTCAGCGGTGGCCCATCCCTGCGGTCATTACTGCTTCTGCTTTCTGGAGCACTACCTGAACTTTAGACACTAAACTATCCATGTACAAACAGCCATGGCGAACCAAGTTAAGGGCTAGATTTAGGAGAAAAATGGAATAAATAGTGATGTGTCATGTGTAATAGGGTCGAGTGGTAACATGCTGATACAACACCTACCGATATAATCATCTGAAACGCATCGTAGTTGTCCTCTTCATCAGCCACGTAGTTGAAAGTCCTCAGAAGAGCAACACCTGCATCCTCGAAACCATCAACCTCTTCATCATCATTCACAACAAACACCAAACCAATCCTGCAAGAAAAAGCAAACATCATAACTCCCATGTGGAAATGAGGTGCCCCCCAGTGGCGGTTGTAGAAATTACAGTTGTATCGTATGTTCGTATGGAGAGTCCACGTGAACTTCTGCATTTATCTGTCACAATTGTAACTTCAGCATAAAATGATAAAATTGAATAAAGTGAATTACACGCAGCTTCCTAGATAATCAAAGGGGTTGTCCTCAGAGGGACAAATGAATATCATGGAGCAGGCTGCTGAGGATAGACTGTTTACACGTGTCCGCATCTGTTCCGCAACTTTGCGGAACGGATACCGACTCATTCATGTGAATAGAGCTGCAAAAGTTGCGGACAGCACGCCGTGTGCTGTCTGCATCCGTAGTTCCGTTCCGCAGCCCCAGAAAAAAGAGCATGTCTTATTCTTGTCCGTTTTTGCGAACAAGAATAGGCATTTCTATCATACGGCTGCCGCTCTGCAAAATCTGCAAAATGTGGAGCGTGAATGGATACGGTTACTGCTACATCCGGTGTGTGTGTGTGGGGGGGGGGGGCAGCCAATGGCAGGCGGTGACGGGGACGGGCGGGGACTCAGCCCCTCTCTCCGCCTGCCATTGGCTGCTCTCCCCAGACACCAGATGTTTTCATCCGCATACAGGGAGAAGCAGCAGAGGTGGTGCAGAGACCAGGAGCGGTGCAGGGAGCAGGGTAAGTATATTCCCTCTGAGGGGCCTAGCATATGGGGGGGGGGGGGGCTGTTTATGATATTGCATAACCCCTTTACGATGTTTGGACACATGTTAAAATGACTACCACACTACAGGGAAAATCTATATTAGAAAACTTTTAAATACCTTATTAGGGAGATACAAGTTAATAGAGGGAATATCCAGTTCAAGTCCCGTATCTACCAAATATCAGCTAATAGCCACGGGTCCCAGTTCTCTAACCCCGTCTGTTATCACTAAGGGAAGGTCAGGCCAATTCCCCTGCAATGGTCGCTGTAGAGGTAATGTAGCATTGTGCACTGCAGCAGCTCTCCACTTTGATTCGTAGAGGGGACGCCGCGCAGCGGACAGCCCTCACTGACCTCCACGTGATCTACTACGGTATATTGGACAACCGCTGGTGTAGGTTTTTTTTCTGTTGTTTTCTAGGGATTTGGCAGTTTGGCATTTTTTGAAGCACTTTTTAGGCAAAAAAAAAACACCAGCTCCAGATATTGCATGCAAGTCTATGGGAAGTGTTAAATGCAGGACCAACTGGCTTTTTTTTAGTGGCATCTTGACTTGTATTTTTTTTAAATTGTAGCACGTTCTGGGTGTGGCATTTTTTTTTCACATGTTCCAGCTCCCTGGTTCCGTTCAACAGTCTTCCAGTCCACGAAATGTAAACTTCTGGACAGACATGTTCATGTGCGTCGCTGCAGCCAATGACTGACCTCAGCAGTGACCTGTTCCCAAGTGGCACCAGCAGGCCCCGTTAAAACTGGTGAACAGAGCAGTGAGTATGATTTTTTTTTTTTTTTTTTCAACATGCAGCTGGGGACAGTTAAAAATGTCCTTAAAGCTGGAGAACCCCTTTAAGTGGATAGGAAAAGAAGTGAGAATAATGCTAAAGGGCTCATGCACATGGCCACAGCCGTTTTTGAGGTCTGCAAAACATGGATACCGCCCATGTGCCTTCTGCATTTTGCAGAACAGGACGTCCGGCCTATAACAAATCAGTCCTATCCTTGTCCGTAATGATGACAAGAATAGGACATGTATATTTTTGCGGGGTAACGGAAGGGACAAACAGATGCGGACAGCACACAGCCTCAATGAAGTGAATGGGTCCGCATCCGACCCACAAAAAATGTGAATCGAACAAAAAATATGTTTGTGTGCATAAGCCCTAAATGGCAGACAATAATCCTCATTACTGCATAAGAAGTAGTGAAAGCACTTACCTCAAGGGTATGTGATTACTGAGGAACATCTCTGCCACATTTATCAGCTCGGAGGTGGACTCCTGCTCCGGGTCAATGAAAAGAACCTGGAGAGAAACACAAGATTAATGCAGGGACGACGGCTGTAAAAACCAAGGTCACGTACATAACCCTCATCCTCTATAATGGAGAGCAATCACAAATTCTCAGCTACAACAGAGCGGAGGACGGGACATTAGACATTTCCAGCATGTAGACCCCCAGATCAGACATATTAATCAATATGCCAAACATATCTATAGTGGGAAGGTCAAGTCAGTACAGTAGGTGATGCCCAACTTAATACACTGAAATCACAGCGGGCGCATGGAATAGGACTTCGTAAAAGGCCAAAGAGGCAGAACTGTAAAGGCAAGAGGTGCTACAGTGCCTTTAATTCCAGGGAACAGTGGAGGTCGCAGCTCGCACTGCCCCACAGATACAAAGTCTCTATATGTTACAATTTGCCCTAACTTGTCCTTTTGAATTCTTTAATTAATTTTTAATTCTACTAACTATTGTGCGTAATTATAATTCAGTTCCTATAGTTTGTCCAAATAATGATAAAAGTCACTTACAAAGTTGTGGAAGTTCTTGCGTATCTGTCGAATGACTCCGGGGAAGGTCGGCCGGAGCAGCTCTTGAACGTTGTATGGCCAGGAGTTGTATCTACCATCCAGTTCTAGGTTGTTCACCCACTACAAAGGAAGCAGAGAAGCAGGATGGGCGGCTGAACGGCTCCAGAAAGGGAGAAAAACCTGCCGATCTTACGTGCTGCATCAGTGATTCCCAACCCTACTACAGCAGAGGAACCCAAGGTGTCCATTACTGGAGAACCCCTAACTAGAAGCTCTAATTGAGTACTATAATTGGGCTCAGATATGGTTACTGTTTGCAAAGCATCTCTGAAGTCATTTTGCCATACCTATTGAAAAAGTGACAGGTCTTGTTGCTATGTTCTGAGGAACCCCTAATCCAGTGACCCCAGGAATGGCAAAATTAACATGTAGTAAACTATATAAATGACAGCGCCTTGTATTTCCACATATTATCCACCTTACTATTTTAGGATGAACTTTCCTGTAAAGCATGAGAGGTCAATTACCGAAATGGCAGGACTGCGGATATCCACAGCATAGTCCGAGGTAGATGGTTGGATGTTGAGCTTGAGAACATTATGGAGAGCGGAGCCTTCAATACCCAAGCGGTGGAGACCTTCCATCACCCGAGCCTCGTTACGCAATACATCAAACAAGCTGCAATAAAGAAAAGAAATAAGAAATCTTGAGGTGCCCGTACCAGCTTGAGTCATATACCATGGAGTAGCTCTGATGAGACACTTCATTTACACAGGTAAAGTGGTTTTGCCAAGTTTTTAGGTTATCCCCTGTCCACAGGATGACAAGTTTCAGATGGGTGTTCATTCGATAAAACATGATCCGTGTGTGAGCGATATTACCCGACCAGAAAACTGCACCAGAGAAGTGATCTCCCAACATTGTGATGATTTATGATGCTGTGAAGTCCAGTCTCACCGCTGATCTACTGTACTGTAGTCATGGCATTATATGATAACAGTTTAGTAGATTGGCTGTGAGACAGGAACATCATAAATCATTATGATATAGTAAGTTCACTTCACTGGAGCAGCGTTCAGGATGGAAAATGTTTTCCGGAATGAAAATGCTTGTCGGATCAGCGGGGTCCAACCGCTAGGATCCTCACCGATCCCGAAATGGGGATAACTGTGTATTCACACCACTGTATTTTCAGTTCGCGTTCAATTCCCATTTCTTGCAGGCCGCACACAGACCCATTAATTTCCGCAAACAATGCGGCCAAGCCGCAAATTATAGGACTTATAGGAATTCTTTCAATGGTGCCTGCAAAAACATGTGGGGTGCACACAGACCGCATGCATATTTTGCGGATCTGCAATTTGCGGACTGCAAAATGAATAAGGCCGTGTGAATGCCTGCTAACTAGGTATAAGGGATAAAGGGAACCTGTCATCAACTTTATGCTGACCTCACTGACGGCCACATAAAATAGTGACAGAAATGCTGATTTCAGCGGTGTGTCACTCATGAGCTAAAAGTAAGTGGTTGCCGAGAACCAACATCATAATCATTGCAGCCCAGGACTTGAAAAGAGTCAAATCTACCTGAGAAGAGTCATGGTTATTCCTATTCTCCTGCTCTCTCCGACCATATGCTGATGATTGGCAGTTCTCTCCTAGAGAGAAAGTGAGAAAACTACGTAGAAGACTGTCAGTCATCAGCAGGGAGAGCAGGAATTCATGAATAACCAGGTCTCTTCTCAGGTGGCCAGGACTCTTTTCCAGGCCCAGTCTGCAATGTTTGTGATGTTGCTTCTCTGCAACCACTTACTTTTTACTTATAAATGACAGACCGCTGAAATCAACTCACCTGTCTCTACTTTATTCTGCCGTTAGTATGGACAGCATAGAGTTGATGACAGGTTCCCTTTAAAGCCTGGCACAACCCACATAAAGGACATCTTATAGACGCCTAGTCACTAAAATATCCATCAGAGACAGATCCTTTTTAAAATAATTGATGGATTAAGAAATGCAGGCAGATTTCCTGCTGGTGGAGGAGTTCCCAATAACCTTTGGGCTCCAAAGAAACAAAATACCATGCCCTCGATACAGAAGAGTGTCTCTCACATTACCTGAAGATATCCTGACTGTCTAGGTCAATGTGCAGTCCATTAATGAATAGACCAGAGTCTCCAGGCTGCAGCCCCAAGGTACCCTTAAAGTACTGCATAAAAGAAACAAGACAACAATGAAAATAAGATCAGAAATGATATAAAAAAGAAGTTATAAAAACGTTACAAAAAGTGTAACGTAAGTGTTTACATGCTGGCCGACACGGAGGTAGTGGTGAGTAGATGTAATTACACCTCACTGCCCCATTCATTTCTATGGGAAGAATCACTTCCATAGACTTGTATAGGAGCGATTCTTCCCATAGAAATGAATGGGGCGGTGAGGTGTAATTACACCTACTCACCACTACCCGTGTCGGCCAGCATGTAAACAGTGAAGAAGAGGCAGCGCTGATACGGCGTGCGCCTCCTCTTCAAACAGCTGTCGGACCCCCACCGATCTGATATTGATGGCCTATCCTGAGGATAGGTCATCAATATATATAACTCGGAGAACCCCTTTAAAATGCAAAAACGAAAAAACCTCAGGTATCCTAAGGGTCAGGTATCCTAAGGGTTAAACAAGTAGATGGCAATGTGCATCGGCTAGAAACATCGTATCAGTATCTACAGGCAAATGGGAAATGTAAAAATTAATACAAAAATTTTTATTAGTTTGCATCAATTTTTCAATCAATTACCAACGACGCTAAAGGGGTTTTCTCAGCACAGACATTGATGGCGCAGTGATCGGATATGCCATCAATACCTGATCTGTGTGACTCGCCACAGCGATAGCACAGTGACGGCTGTGCTACAAAAATAATAATGCCACAATGCCTGCAGGGTTGGCCACAGACCAGAACACATCAATGTCAGGCAGGTGAAGCAGAGTTTGTAGTTATAGTTTTAAAAAAATAGGAACAGGATAAAAAGGAGTTTAGAAAGACAATTCATACTAATACTGTATCTGTATACTCAGGGGTGGGAGTCAAATTTTTAATAACAGGTTCCCTACTCAACGGCGGACATGCGGGGTCACAACACGTTTATATATACAGTACATCACGTATATGCAACACACACACACACATAAATAAATACACCATATATACATGGTACACACACATAAATACACCATATATACATGGTACACACACATAAATACACCATATATACATGGTACACACACATAAATACACCATATATACATGGTACACACACATAAATACACCATATATACATGGTACACACACATAAATACACCATATATACACTACACAAACACACATGCCACCACCAATCTCCGGATCTGGAGAACTGGAGGGAACTGGTTGAATCCCATGTCCGTGTATACTGAACCTAAATTTACAACCACAGATTAGCAGAAACTGACCTTTTGGTTCTCCTCTACTTCCATCCGAATTGCGGAGTCCACTACAGTCCTGGTTAAAGTCCTATTTACGATACACAGAAAAAAGGAAATCTTTCTTGTAGACATTAAAAGGGTTGCCACTATATATTACTAGCTGCACATATGCTGGGAACATCACATGGGCCAATGTCGGGCGGTTTAATAGGACTAATTCATGTCATCACATCTTACAGATGACTATACATTACCTGGCCTTAGTAGGGAAGTTCTGGCTCAGATCTTTCATAACCAGGAGAGCTTCAGAAGAAGGGGCCGCTAGGATCCGAGCAGCTGTCTGGAAACTGAGATCTTAAAAGCATAAAAATATTACTTAGGAAAGCAGTGTGCACAGGAATCAAGGTATTAGGTGTAACAAAAAGAAATGACAGGACCACGGTGAGAGGATTTAGTTTTATACCTTGCAGTTCCCAGACTTTCAGTGGTGCCATCTCATTGGTGCTTTCCACCAAATGTTTCCTCAGCTCCTTTAGCTGCTCTTGTAGCTCTGGATACAGCTGCCTGCGAGGCAAGGAATTGTTACTGACTTTATATTTCCACATTTAAAGGCTATGTACACCTTCGGAGGCTTTTTTTTTAGAATTGCATGTTATTCATTTTTGGCTAAAAATATTGTTTTTAATTGGCCTTTATTAAAAAATATTGAGCCGTTCTGCCACAAAGGGTGAACTGTTTTGGTAGTTGTGTGACTGGTACTTTTATTTTCAGCCGGTCATCTAATAAACCTTATCTCTAAACTACTGAGAGGTCCTAAACACTTATTTAAGCCACATTCTTATCAGTAAGATAAGAACGGAGCTATAATGAGTGTTTATAATGTCACAGAGCAGAGATAAGGAGTCTGTCAGCTCCTGATCTGACGGAAAAGACAGAAGATCCAAAGGTGCTACTAGAGCATCTCAGATCTGTACAGGAAAAAAGCTTAAAAAAAAGACCAACTTAAAACATTATTTTTAAGCTCAAAATGAGTAGAATGCAATAATAAAAATAATTACCCCCAAAGATGTACATAGCCTTTAATGGCTATGTACACCTTTGGGGGAATTTTTTTTTATTATTGCATTATACTTATTTTGAGCTAAAAATCATTTTTTTCAATTGGTCTTTATTAACAATATGGAATCTCTTTTTCTGTACAGAGCTGACATGCTCGATTAGCTGCCTGTGGATTTTTTGTCCTTTCCGTCATCTGAGGAGCAGACAGACTCCTTATCTCTGATCTCTTACATCATAAACACGCATTAAAGCTCAATCCTTACCTTACTGATAAGAATGTGGCCTACATAAGTGTTTATGATCTCTCAGTAGTTTAGAGATAAGGGTTAATTAGATGACAGACACAAAGTGAATGTACCAGTCACACAGTTAGAAAAACAGGTAACCCTTTGTGACTGAACAGCTCAATATTTTTAATAAAGGCCTTTTGAAAATATGATTTTTAGCAAAAAATAAGTTAAATGCAATCATGAAAAAAAAATGACTCCAAAAGGTGTACATAGCCTTTAAAGGGGTTTACCAGGATTTTACTACTGATGACATATCCTCAGTCGATCAGCTGTCTGAGAAGGCAGGATCAGCAGCCGATCTGCTGTCTGAGAAGGCTCGGGCGCTCCAGCGAGCGCCACTGTCTTCTCGCAGCTTACATTGTACAGCGGTTGTGCTTGGTATTGTGCTCAGCCCTATTCACTTGAATGGGGCTGAGTCGCTCCTAGGCCACGTGACCGATAAATGTGACGTCACTGGCCTAAGAAAAGGGAAAAGGTCATGGGAGCGCCAGTGCCTTCTCAAACAGCTGATCGGCGGGGGACTCCCATTGATCAGATATGGGATGACTTATCCTGAGGATAGGTCATCAGTAGTGAACTTCCGGAAAAACCCTTTAATGTAAAGGCCAACCATGAGAAACTCTGCAAAATACATTAGGGAGTCACAACATAATTAAGGTTGATTTATATTGGTTCACTGGGACCCCTGAGCCCTTTTCCTCAGATAATTGGATATTACTGACCTCTAGTAGGAAACCAGTAATTAGATTAGCTAATTAGCTATAGTAAACCAATGACCAAAACTTCAGGCTGATATAAGCTCGTAGAATGCAGGGTGCAAATAAAGGGCACAGGTGAAGGCACCAACATAAACCCACAATAGAAGCAGAAACTACTCCAGGAAGACATTTTGGATTTACAGCTCATCAACTTTTTCAACCATCCACCCCCCAACCCCTGTTATTATAACCTCCTTTCTTCTGAATACATTCTGCTAATTACTACACACATATATAATGACTGATAATATAATGCCATTGTGGAGTGACAAAGTCCAAGAATGGTGGACAGGGAAAATCCAACACTGCAAGACAAAAATGTTTGCTACTCTTATTATGTCATAGGTGCAGGACGAATTTTGGCCTATTCCAGCTGAGAACACATCCTGTTCCATGTGTACTATGCTAGGACATAATAAAAGAACACCAGCCGGCATGTGCTAGTGATGGGATTTTCTGTACTATTACATTAGTCAGGAACGGGGCCCGCACTAGAGCTGTGAGATCCACAGGTGAATATATATCATACTGCAAATGTCCCCCTAGAATGAAATAAAATGTACCTGAGCTTTCCAAAGAGAAAGCCTTGAACCTCGTCCACTGGGTCATTGTCCCCGACCACGGTGGCATTCACATTGTTACCTGGAATAGAGAGGAAATGCAGGAATGTGCACGCTGTATGAACTGATATAAGAAGTGCTTATGTCCATATACAAGTAAGAAAAATGACTACGCAAAAATATCCTTTTATGCTTGCTTGGAGGAATTTTATGTAGTATGGTGTCTAGTTCTCAAGTGGGAGGTCATCTGACCCACTCAGCATGGATCTGGGATGTGTTCACACTCTTCAAACATGAAGAAAAAGAAAAAAAAAACGTTTGATCCAGCGAGTAAAATCCACAAAGTCTTTATTTCTTCATAACAAAATATTAAAAAACAATATCCCTCCTTTGAAAAATCTAACACGTTTCGATCAATTCAGGTCCTGGTCATTCTATGACTAAGACCTAAATTGGTCGAAACGCATCAGCTTTTTTTTTTAAAGGAGGGATATTGTTTTTTTTTAATATTTTGATATGAAGAAATAAAGACGTTGTGGATTTTACCGGCTGGATCAAACTCTTTTTTTTCTCCTTGGAGGAACACCTCAACCCGGTAAGGATAGGTTACACACAATGAACCATTGTTACTACAGAAAGCTCAATGTCGAAGTATTACACAGCCCATTAAAATTTATATGCATGGATTGATTTTTTTTACAAAGGTAGAGAAGAGCGCTGACCATGATGTCCAAAATGGATACTCTGTACCAGCCAAGCCCTGAAAGACCTCGTGCAGCCTCTGCTGCCGGCCGCTCTCATCCTCCCCATCGCTGCAGCACTGACATGCTCATGTACTCCAGACAGTCAAGTGGCCTGAGCAGTGCACAGCACAAGATCACTAAGGCCGGTGACTGGCTGCAGTGATCATGTGGAGTATATGAGCATTTCATCGCTGCAGCCAAACAAGCCAAGTCCAGCCGGGGAGCGGCGCAGGGGAAATAAGTCGGAATTTCCTAATGGGAATCTCTATGGAACTTGCCTACTTTAATACGATCATGTCAGGTGTCACTGTTACCTTTCACTTGTGTGTCGTCCTTTGCTTTATATTCTGTACTTTTAATGGCCAATTCTACGCCATAGCCTGAGAGGAATACCTTTTCTGTCCTTGGATTCTAGGGAAACAAATCGGAGAATTTTACGTTACGCCACAGCGGAAATGTTCCCCATCTTCCGAACCATAAAAACGTGTAATATCTGATGAAAATGTAAAAACCCTTTTATTTCTGCATTGGGTGGATAGTCCCCATTGGGCGAAGTCTATTCTGGTGGCACTGAGACTCAAAGAGTACGTGAAGGTAGCGCAAAATCGAGCCCAGGGGAGGAAATGTAAGGCACAATGACTGCAGGAAGATGCGCCTAATTTATGACAAGGCCTGCATCTCGTCTTAAATTTGGCAAATGCTCCGGCAGAACAGGGATATATCAAGCACTAGTCTTGATAGATCTACCCCTAAGTAGGTAAAAACCTTATAGCACCCCTGTCGCAATAGTGTCAGGGGCTACTTGTCTGATAGCCTCACTGCATATTATTCAGTAGGTTAGAGGCCACTACTTGTTTGCCTCACAACCTCTCTCTATCTCACATATATTTATTCTATCTAACGGCCCTAGTTGATGGCATACGATCTCAACATTGTCTGTAGTCCCATGATGACGCTGCTGGTGCAGTGAAACATGTCGGGCGGGCAGTAGCTTATCATTTGCAATTTTAATAGCACCGCGTCCTACCGAAGCCTAGTTGTTAGATAGAATGAATATGTGAGATAGAGATAGGTAGTGAGGCAAACAAGTAGTGGCCTCTAACATACTGAATAATATATAGTGAGGCTATCAAAGAAGTAGCCCCTCACTCAGACACTATTAGGACGCAGGTGAAATAAGGTTTTAACATATTTGTTTTTTTCGGTTTTTGTTTTATTTAATACAATCAAATAAAGGTTAAGTTTTAAAGGGTCTAATAGTCTGGTGGCAGTTCAGTGAAATTCTACTACGGTTATGCCCCATAATGTAACTACTAGTCAATAATTGCTGAGTCTATCAATAATTACTCCTGATTATGATGAAACATTGCTAATCAATAGTACTTAACACCATCCTATACCGAATAGATAATCGGCAAATCAGTTGCCTAGAATCTCAAGGATGTATTACACTGCCTGATCTTCAGGGCAATGTGAGTGTCGATGAATGATAATCATCCATCGGCGCTCGTTTGCACCGGCCTGATTACAGGGGCCGATGAAGACTTTGAATGTGTGGGGGAACATTTGCTACGACAGTCACTCCTCCCTCATTCTTTTCTATAGATGATCGGCAGCAGATCTCTGATTACACAGGGAGATGTGCTGCCGATAATCAGGTATCATTCATGCTGACAAAAGATGCCAAGCAGCCAATGATGAGCTGCTCGATTATAGGGGCCAATTATAGGGAATGAGTGTTCGCATCCCCAATAATTGTCCCACAATGCAGGTGCAGTCTAATACGTCCTGAACGTGTTGAGGCTTTACCTTAGGCTCTGGTCACATTTGTGATAGGGATTTCTACTGTTCTGCTCCGTTCTAGATGCAGAACAATGTAAAGAACAGAAGCACAAGTTCCATGTTATCATGCAGAAACGGGGCCCAGTGGGTTTCTGTCAAGGAGCCCAGCAATTTACTGACAATAAGGCTCGGCATGCTGCGCTATTGTGATCAGATCTCTGATGAAGGGCTCTGATGAAGATGTGGACACAGCCTCACTGGGAGGACAACTAACCATGTGTTTTAGGCTACTTTCACGCTAGCGTTTTATAATTCCGGTATTGATCATAGGGGCTCAATACCGGAATAAAACGCTTCAGTTTTGTCCCAATTCATTGTCAATGGGGGCAAAACTGAACTGAAGACAATGGAATGCTCCTAGAAACATTCAGAAACAGACAGAAGAGCAAACTGCAACATGCTCTCCGGTCCAGGCATCCGCACCAAGACGGATCCAGAATGACCCCCAATGAAAGTCAATGGGGATGGATCCGTTTGGTGTGATACAATGGTGAACGGATCCGTCCTCCATTGACTTTCAAAGGAGTTCATGACGGATCCGTCACCTACATACATACATATACACACATATACAGACACACACATAAACATACACATACATACTTACATGCTCCTGGCAGGTCACCATAGCGCAGGAGGAGCTGGACGGCGCACACATAGGACGATTCCACCCGGCGCCCAGCAGAGGGTGCTGTGGGGAACCGTCCTATGTGAGTGCCATCCTGCTCCTGTACTGTGCTGTGGAGTCCTGCCGGGAGCATGTAAGTATGTATGTGTATTTGTATGTGTATATGTCTGTATGTACTGTGTGACATGTGTGGGGCCAGAGCGCGACTCCGGCCCCACACGTCCCTGCGGCAGCAGGGATCCGGCAGCACCCTTCACCTGCTGGATCCGTGCTGCCGCTAATGTGAAAGAAGCCTTATGCTCCATTTCAAGAAAATAAGTACAGATTATATCCAGTTCCAGCACATGTAACCAGCTTATATGAAGAGGATTTTACAATCACATGGGAACAATTGGGCAGATTTACTAATCCTATAGATGGTGTAATCTCAGACTGCCTAGATCTGCACCAGATTTATCACAGGAGCTCAGGCTGAGGATTAATGTGGTGCAAGGACAGATACTTTAGCCTAACTTTACACCAACTATTGGTTGGCTTACTTTGATAAAAAAAAAAAATTTACGGCAGGATTGTGGCACAATTTTGGTGCTAAAGATACCATATTATGCCATGCTCCCTTCCCCCTCCCTTCCATAAGCTAAACCAGGGGTCAGCAACTAGACATGAGCGAACTTGGGTTTTCAAGATCAGAGTACAAGGTTCGCGTTATCTTAGAATTCCGTTATGGATTCCGCATAACTTATGGTCCGTATAGTGAGTCCATAACAGAATTCTTAGATAACCCGAACCTTGTACTCTGAACTTGAAAACTCAAGTTCGCTCATCCCTATCAGCAACCTTCGGCACTCCAGCTGTTGTGAAACTACAATTCCCAGCATGCTCTATTCATTTCTATGAGAGTTCTGAGAAGAGCAGAGCAAGTATGCATGCTGGGAGTTGTAGATTCACAACAGCTGGAGGGCCGGAGGTTGCTGATCCCTGTGTTAGACAATGGCTATGGAAGCACAGAATCTGGTAGCAGGTAGCCAATAAAATGCAGTGGACAGGAGCTAATGAAAAATTCACATTCACACTCAACACAATTAAAAAAGCCATTTTGTAATATGAATGAAAAGCTTTAAAGAGGACCTGTCACCAAAAAATACAATGCAATCTGACAGCACTATGTTATAGAGCAGGAGAAGCTGAGCAGATTCATATATACTTTTGGGAAAAGATTTAGTAAAACTTGTAATTTTTACATTTATATCTGCAGCCCTGTGAAGAGCTATCGGTACAGGAGGAGGAGTGATCAGTGACTGACACATCTCTGTATGTACTTATAGACATAGTGCCGTCAGTGATAACACCTCCCCCTGTACCGAAAGCTGTTCACATGAGGTGGAAAAATCTAAGATATAAATGTATAAATTACTGGCTTTATGGAATCTTTTCCCATAAAAATAATTTTAATCTGCTCAGCTTCTCCTGCTCTACAACAGTGCTGTCAGATTGCATTGCATTTTATGGGGACAGATCCTCTTTAAAGCTTTTCATTCATATTACAAAATGTCTTTCTTAATTGTGTTGATTATGAATGTGAATTTTTCATTACATCCTGTCACCTGCATTTTATTGCATTTTTAGCAACAGATTCTCTCTAATAGGAAAGTAAGTTGATAGATGAAATAATGGTGTGTGATTGAAGAGCACCAAGATCCTTACCGCCACATAGTGCCGTAGAACATACACGATCTCGCCAGCTCTGGCCTTTTCTGACAGATGTTGGTGGAACCTTGAAAATCCTTTGGTGCCAATTTCACCGTATAGTATGACGACCGGACTGTCAGGGGATGTTCCAGGATACTGGTGATCTCCCTTAAACAGGAAAGGCTTCGGCCTGTCCAAACCACATTACACATTATGTAAATCACAAGTTATTCTGATTTATTCAATACTAACACATGAGAAATTAAAGCTGTTCTCCGGGACTTTGATATTAAGGCACATCCTTAGGACTGGCCACCTATATCTGATCGGTAAGGGTCTGACTCCCTGCACCCCCACCAATCCGCTATCTTAAGGGGCCGAGGCGCTCAGGAGAGCACTGCATCTTCTCCATTGTATACAAGGCACAATGCTGTACATTCTGCAGAAGTGGTGCCTGCTACTACATACTGCAGCACCTTGTATTTCAAGTGAATGGGGAAAAGTTACGCATACTATCATGCAAGGCCACTGCAGAATGAATGACACTATGCCTGTAATGAAGAGGCTGCAGCCCCCTCAACCAGCCAACTGGTCCCCCATTCCAAATGGAGATCGATGGCTTACACAATATTAAAGGGATTTTCCAGGATTTTACTACTGACGACCTATCCTCAGGATAGG
Organism: Rhinella marina; assembly: GCA_900303285.1. NCBI lineage: Eukaryota > Metazoa > Chordata > Amphibia > Anura > Bufonidae > Rhinella > Rhinella marina. Next base: position 16,421 of record ONZH01021612.1, on the reverse strand, counting down.
TCATCAGTATCTGATAGGTGGGGGTCTGACACCTGGGACCCCGCTGATCAGCTGTTTGAGAAGGCACCGGCACTCCCGTGGGCGCTGAGGCCTTCTCTCAACTTTTCCTAGGCCAGTGATGTCACGTTCATCAGTCACATGGCCTAGGAGCGGCTAAGCCCCATTCAAGTGAATGAGAGCAATACCAAGCACAGCCGCTGCACAATCTAAGGAGCTGTGCTTGGCGAGCTGCGAGAACGTAGCGGCGCTCACAGGGGCGCCGGTTCCTTCTCAAACAGCTGATTGACGGGGGTCCCATGTGTTGGACCCCCACTGATCAGATACTGATGACCTATCCTGAAGTAGTAAAATCCTGGAAAACGTAATTTAAACAACAGATCATGTTTGGAAAACACATTCCCCTTAAAAACATGTTACAGTACAATAAGACCAATTAGAGATTCATCAAAAAGGCAGATATCAGATAAAAGCATATCTCCGCATGACATTTGATACAAGTAACTGGAAATGTGCTTCAACAGACTTCCTGTGACCTAGTTTCAACCTTAATAATCTAAATGCATTCAGAAGATGATTCACTAACGGACAAAAGACATCTCCTGTGAGAGTGCATCAATTTAGTCATTAAAAATATTAAAAACCACTATTAACACAGAAGACGCTTCTTCCTAATGTACATATATTATATCAGCATTTTTCTATTTCACCATGGGCTGCCTTGCCATTACATATCTGTTTTCTAGAAATGTACCATCTGTGAATGCGTTTTGTACGTTTTCACTGAATATTATGGTGCTACGTCAATAATTAAGAACAGAACAATAGGGAACCAATCTGGGCATTGCAGTTTTATGTAATTTAAAGCAGCTCTGTCACCAGGATCAGCCTTAGGCTACTTTCACACTTGCGTTGTGGTTTTCCGGTATTGAGATCCAGCAGAGGATCTCAATACCGGAAAAAAACTGATCAGTTTTGTCCCCATGCATTCTGAATGGAAAGAGATCCGTTCAGGATGCATCAGGATGTCTTCAGTTCAGGCAGCTTTCAGTTTTGTGACCGGACACAAAACCGCAGCAAGCTGTAATTTTGTGTCCGGTCATAAAAACTGAAAGAAACTGATCAGTTACTGAAACCAATGTAAGTCAATGGTGACGGATCCGGTTTTTTAGGAGACTAAAAAAACGGATCCGTCACCCATTGACTTTCAAAGTATTTAGTGCCTGATCCGTTTTTTTCAGTTTTGATATCACACAACTGCATCTTAACTGAACTGATGCATCCTGATGTGCAAAATCAAAACTGATCAGTTTCATTCAGGTATAGAGATCCTCTGCCGGATCTCAGTACCTGAATTAACAACGCAAGTGTGAAAGTAGCCTTAATAAACTAGACATACTGTCTGGTAGGGTTCAGCATACTGATTAAAACTGTACCTTTCTTTTGTCTGTATGATAAATAGCTGCAGAGATATTTAAGTTTTTATTCTTATGCAAATGAGAAATTGGAGCACCAGGAGGGGAGGGGCTTAATACTTTGAGCACTGCTCTGTAACACCCCCTGTGCTCTGCACACTCCCCCCTCCCCTTGATTGACAGGGCTAGACATCAGGCTGAGGGCAGAGACCTGTCCAAGAGCAGTGTGCTAGCATGTAAGTATCGTATACATTATGTACTATAGCTTCACCACAATGAGATATGCTTAGAAAACTATTATACATATTACAGCTTTATTCACAGACACAATGTATGATTATAAGGACACCAGTAATATGTGCTATCTTATAAGCATAAAAAAAATATCTTTCTCTATGTGGTAATGTTATAGTTTGGTGGTAAGCATTTAGTTTTGCGTGTAGAGATCTCAGGTTTGAATCCTGGGAGAGACTATAATGTTTTTTTTCTTCAGATATTTTTTTCTTCCACATTTAAACTTAATAAAAATCTATATCGACATGAATTAAGAATAGTGTTTTTTAGAAAGCTAATAAATATTACTATTTTTTTATAATCATATATTGTTTGTGAATAAACCAGTTATAGGTTTCAGGTTTCTAAGAGAAAAAAAAACACTATTTTCAATATAGTAAGGCTTTTTAATTATTATAGTTATGGCTATATAGTATCATTATAAGCTATGGCAATACCACAGAGATAATGTCTTTTCTATGATTATTAGAGAAATATTACTGGTGTCTTTATAATCATATATTTTGCATGTGAATAAAGCAGTAATATGTAGATTCGCTTCCTGAGCAGATCTCAGTGTGCTGATGCTATAGTACATAGTCTATATGATATGTAGATGCTAGGACACAGCTCAGCCCTTTGCATGTCTATCACTGTCAATCAAGGGGAGGGGGAAGTACAAAGAGCACATGGGGTGTTACAGAGCAGTGCTCAAATGATTCAGCCCTGCCTCCTGGTGCTCCAGTTGGTCATTTGCATATAAATAAAACTCACATAACGCTGCAGCTGTTTGAATACAGACAAATGAAAGGTATAGTTTTAAAGGGAGTCTTTCACCTCATTTTCACCAATATAACGGACAGCAGTGCCCCACAGAAGATTGCAGACACATCCCAGACATACCTGTGTGCACTGTGTGTCTGTATTACATGTCACATCCCAGACATACCTGTGTGCACTGTGTGTCTGTATTACATGTCCAGAAAAAGCACTTTTATTCTGCAGGAAAACAGCTCCCAAGTGCCCGGCTCTGATGCCGCAAACCAGACTGAAGAGGGGAGGGCTGCTTTAGATGCTCGTATCTTGGGATTGGTAGCAGATAAATAAATGACCTTTTTTTGAAAGCTGGCATTCCGAGCTTTCAAATGATACCAAAACTACAGCATTATATCCAGTATATCAGAAGATATAGCTGTTAGAAATCAAGTCAGGAGAGAAAGCTGTTTTTACTTTCACTTTCAGCTGGGCACTTGGGAGCTGTTTTCCAGCAGAATAAAAGTGATTTCCTGGACATGGAATACACAGTGCACATAGGTATGTCTGGGATGTGTCTGCAATCTTCTGTGGGGCAGTGCCCTTAGTTATATAGGTGAAAATGAGGTGACAGACTCCCTTTAATCAGCATGATGAGCCCTACCAGACAGTATGTCTGGTTTAATATGGTTGATCCTGGTGACAGAGCCTCTTTAAAGGGGTTGTCCAGGATTTTGATATTGCTGGCCTATCTTCAGGATAAGCCATCAATATCAGATCAGTGGAGTCTGACACCCCACACCCTCATTGGTCAGCTCTGGCTCCAGAAGTGGGTGATGGAACTACACAGCTCGGTCCATTGTGCAGTGTACTGCTCTCATTCACTTTAATGGCAGCAGAGTAGACGGATCCGTGAGGTTCCAGCACCTATTTAGAGGAAGGGTTGCACTAAACAGACAAACCCCTTTTAATTTCATAAATATCGTCCCCAGAACGAGTCACCAGTTTAGACTCATACCTTTCTAGAGCTCCAGTGAGAAGTGATGGTAACTTGTCAAGATCACAGGTCTTCTCCCCATGAACCACTATAAAAGCTCTGCAGCCTGCAGGGGGCGACTCATCTGATGCAATCTGAAATCAAAGGTTATTTGTTATAGGTATGTAACCAGAAAAAAAGAAAAATTTGAATTCGCAATACATTTCCTATCACTCTTTTAACTCAAAAGTAGGACAAGGGCAAGGACTTTATACTACAACGAGCATCAAAAAGCAATGATAATAGCATGTAAATGGAGAAATTGCTCTGACCATAAACCACGCATGATGAATAAACTTGGCCTTATGTTTTCCACTTCTATAAAGCCGTTTTTCAGCTCTTTTTTAATACGATTTTTACCCAGTTTTCCCAGATTCCTGAATAGTAAAGCTGCATTGTTCTGTAGAGACAGCTGAGCTCCGGATTCCCTCCATGTGTAAGTCCTAGAGACTAACCTGCTGGAAGGTCTGGACGGTGGCTGAGTAAGAGCGCAGAGACAGTGCGAACTTCAACAGGTTCTGCTGGACGGGAGACAGGAGGCGGCCGGCACTTTTCAGCAATAGATTGTATTTGTCAGAATCAGAACCTAACAATAAAGGATTAGAGATTCTGTGCTGTAATTATATGTGATATTGATGGAGGGAATCTTACCTACAAAAATACATTCACAGTAATCTCACATAAGCATCTATAAGGTAAATGCTAAAGAAATGACAGCGCCAAAAAATGGAAAGACCTCTTGTGATAACACACAGTTGCTGGACCGGTTCCTGGTTAAAGGGGTTCTCCGGGAATTAAGAAAATTATAACACTTAAAGGTTATGTACACCTTTGGAGGCTATTTTTTTATCATTGCATTGTACTTATTTTTCAATTGGTCTTTATTAACAATATGGAATCCTTTTTTGTGTACAGAGCTGAGATGCTCTACTAGATGCCTGTGGATTTTCTGTCTTTTCCATCATCTGGGGAGCAGACGGACTCCTTATCTCTGCTATCTCACATTATAAACACTCATAACTCAGTCCTTATCTTACTGATAAGAATGTGGCTTAACTAAGTGTTTATGGCCTCTCAGTAGTTTAGAAACAAGGGTAATGGCACAAAGTGAAAGTACCAGACACACAGCTAGAAAAACAGTTAACCCTTTGTGACTGAACAACTCAATATTTTTCATAAAGGCCAATTGAAAATATGATTTTTAGCCAAAAATAAGTTAAATACAATCATAAAAAAATTACTCCAAAGGTGTTCATAGCCTTTAAATATTACTTTATTATAAATATATTCCTAAATAGCTTTCATTAGTTTTAATGACTCATTTTGTCTAAGAAGCAATCATCAGGAGAAATAAAATGGCCAACGTCCTATTAGTGCACATAAAACCTGTCCTATTCACACAGGAGGACAAGTTACTTCACAACACTGAGGTAAAGAGCTGCCTCATCCTCCTCTCTGCTCTACTGGTCAGGGATTATGACCCTGAATACAGCTGATAAGATCTTTGGCTGAATCTCTGTAGGAATAGAGTTCATGAGGAGACATGAAGTACAGAGAGGACGGACAGGACAGACTGTGGAAATGTGGGGTTGTGGTAATGGAGACTGCATACGAGTGCTGCTATGAACTCCACTCCAACAGAGATTCAGCTAAAGGTCTTATAATTTGTATGCAGGATCATAATCGCTGACAAGCAGAGCAGAGAGGAGGATGAGGCAGCTCTTTACCTCAGTGTTGTGAAGTAACTTGTCCTGCTCTGTGATGAGGACAGGTTCTGTGTGCACTAATAGGACGGCAGCCATTTTATTTCCCCCGATAATTGCTCCCCAGACAAAACAAGTCATTATAACTAATGACATGTATTTGGGAATATATTACAAAGTAATATTTAAGTATTTTTAGTAATTTTATTTTCTTAACTCCCGGAGAACCTCTTTAAAAACATGTTATCCTTGTCAAGAATGCTTTCTTATAGATCACTACCATTATAACTGCAACGGGCTAAAATGTACAAAATCTCATGTCCGGATCATTACTGTGGATACAGATGTATTTCATACTGGTGGGAGAAGACATCTTTGTCTTCCATATCTAGTCTTTAGCGTTGCTACCTTGTTCATCCACTTGTTGGTTTTGATCAACAAACGTCCAAAACTTCTCCAGTCCATCTTCAGCCAGAAATTCACTACAAAAGAAAACCCAGGTGAGGGTGACGGACACAAAGACACACATGGTGCAAACTCTAATTTTTGTTCATAAGATTGATCACAAGTGTGACTGCATACTGAAAAATAATCTGTATATCAGCACCTGAAGGGGGTGAGTATTTCATGAGATTTTGCTCAGCTTTTCACCTCATATACAATAGGGCAGAGCTAGGACAAGTGACTACAAGACAGCCACAGTGCCTGGTCTGAGACACACCCCTGTCTCATGATTGGTTGGCAGAGCAGCAGCTGAACCAATGAAGAGAAGGGGGTGTGTCTCAGACTCCAGGCAGACACTGCAGCTAATCAGTAGTGCCACACATCTAGTTTCTACTTAAAGAAGTATTCTGATTTTACTGATTACATTTATTTATTTATTTATTTAGAGAATGGGATGTTGAACAATTTTTTAATATACTTCTATTTAAAATTTTGCTCGCAGACCTTTGTTATATCCATACAATAGCCTCTCCCTATGAAAAAAAAATGGTCTGGCTCATTTTAGCCCTGTAAAATGCATCTGCAGGAGAGCTGGATAGGATTAAACATGGCGTCAGTCATGTGAGCCGTCATGTAACTCGGCTTTCAGTTTACTGCCCAGATATCTAAGAGGTGAACAGTAGTGTATTGAGGAGCAGAACATATACAGTATATACAGTATTACTAACTGCAGCAGTATCTCATCATGTATGTTAGTGGCTGTGTAGGAAAAGATCTGTGTGTGTTTTGCTTGTTTGTTTTTTTTACACCAAACTTTATTAATAACATGACATCACCTAGAGACAGGCGGCCTTTTTACAACATCACCTATGGACAGGCAGCCATGTAAACACACATAGTACTGTAATTTTTGTAATTACCACAATAAAAATCATGATTCCACCACTAGGCCTATTTACTTATCACCTGAATGTGTTCTGTGTGCTGACCTTGCACATGTATATCATGTAACAGCGCTGCTTACTGAATGTCAGGGATTATATGACGTGAAGAGTGTCACATGACTAATGCCATGTTTCAGTTAGGCCGTGGTCTGACTCGGAGCTGTGTGATGGACCTGACAGGACAGTGAGCTGTTTTGTCATTTGTCCACCTCCACAGCTGTGAGCCAGTTTCTGACGTGTATATTGGATATAGTCTGGAGACACACAGGATGCAGGAGATTCTGTAAGACTTGGATCCATGAGGAAAGACATTAGACCAGGAAACAAATCCAAAAAAAACACATTACAGGAAGCTGCAGAACCAGATTCACCTCCTGACAGCGTCCTCTCAGTACACACCCTGTGGCAATGCTGAGGGTTATACTGCGCTGTGTGCACCTACACGGCCGTGAGATGCCGAAAACGCTTTTTAATAGTCATTTTCTACATTTCTACAATGATACAGCCCACACAAACGTCTATGGTGACCACCTTTTCAGCACTTACCTGGCTTCCAGCAGCAGTGATGTAGAAGGCCACTTTGTGGTGAGGGACGTGGTGACAGCCTTGGAATCTGCGCTCACAAAGGAGAAACAGAGGCAAGCGGCCAGAACGAAGGACACGGCCTCCATATTGCTGCAGGAGAGGATAAAGGCCTGTTACTAACAGCAGCTACTGAACCCCAAGGACCAAACTGTCCTCTGACCTACCACCGCACAGAGCTCCGGTTCTGGAGGACTTACTACATGGCCGCACATTCACTTATGCAGTACTAGATTTTCTGTATAAGGCCTCAGGCACACGGCCGTAGCCATTTTTGCGCTCCAGAAAACACAGATACCGGCCACGTGTGTCACGCATTTTGAGGAATGATATGTCCTGCCCTCTGTAGTGCTGTCCTATCCTCGTCGATAAATTGTTTTTTGTTTTTTTTGCGGGGCCAGAACAGACATACAGATGCGGGCAGCACATGGTGTGCTATCTGCAACTTTTGCAGCCCCACTGAAGTGAATGGGTCCGCATCCGATCTGCAAAAAATGTTCACTTTTTTCAGTTATTATTTCTCCCAATAAAAAAATTATAAAAAATGCCAATAGCCAGAGCATGGCAGGTACAGGAAAACCACACCACAACTGAAAAATAAGTTCACCGGTGTACAGTGTCGCATAGTTCCCATAGACTTACAGCTAACACTTGGAGGCAGTATTTTTTTCTGAAAATTAAAAAAATGCACCAAAAAAAGTAAAAAAATGGCAACAAAAGTTGTGTGATGCCAGCCTTAGGCCAGTTTAACACAATCAGTGTTTGGTCAGTGATTTCCATCAGTGATTTTGAGCCAAAACCAGGCATGGGTCTAAACACAGAACAAGTGCAGATCTCTCCCTTATACCTTATGTCTGTGGAGGATCCAATCCTGGTTTCTGGCTCACAATCACTGATTTAACACTGATGTGTGAAAACGGCCTTAGGCCTCATGCACAAGAACATATTTTGTTTCTGTGTCCGTTCCGTTTTTTGCGGATAGGATGAGGACCCATTCATTTCAATCGGTCCGTAAAAAATACGTACAGCACACCATGTGCCCCCCCAATATGCACTGTGTTACATATTATAACCCGGACTCTCCATTAATGCCCCCAGTACAGTGTTACATGGTATGATCTGGACTCTCCATTAATGCCCCTAGTACAGTCATGGCCAAAAGTTTTGAGAATGATACAAATATTAATTTTTACAAAGTCTACTGCTTCAGTTTTTATAATGGCAATTTGCATATACTCCAGAATGTTATAAAGAGTGATCAGCTTAACAGCAATTACTTGCAAAGTCAATATTTGCCTAGAAAATGAACTTTATCCCCCAAAACACATTTAAACATCACTGCAGCCCTGGCTTAAAAGGACCAGCTAACATCGTTTCAGTGATTGCTCCATTAACACAGGTGTGGGTGTTGATGAGGACAGGGCTGGAGATCAATCTGTCATGATTAAGTAAGAATGACACCACTGGACACTTTAAAAGGAGGCTGGTGCTTGGCATCATTGTTTCTCTTCTGTTAACCATGGTTATCTCTAAAGAAACACGTGCAGTCATCATTGCACTGCACAAAAATGGCCTAACAGGGAAGAGTATCGCAGCTAGAAAGATTGCACCTCAGTCAACAATCTATCGCATCATCAAGAACTTCAAGGAGAGAGGTTCCATTGTTGCCAAAAAGGCTCCAGGGCGCCCAAGAAAGACCAGCAAGCGCCAAGACTGTCTCTTAAAAGTGTTTCAGCTGCGGGATCGGGCTACCAGCAGTGCAGAGCTTGCTCAGGAATGGCAGCAGGCAGGTGTTAGTGCATCTGCACGCACTGTGAGGCGGAGACTCTTGGAGCAAGGCCTGGTCTCAAGGAGGGCAGCAAAGAAGCCACTTCTTTCCAGAAAAAACATCAGGGACAGACTGATATTCTGCAAAAGGTACAGGGAGTGGACTGCTGAGGACTGGGGTAAAGTCATTTTCTCTGATGAATCCCCCTTTCGATTGTTTGGGACATCTGGAAAACAGCTTATTCGGAGAAGACGAGGTGAGCGCTACCACCAGTCTTGTCTCATGCCAACTGTAAAGCATCCTGAAACCATTCATGTGTGGGGTTGCTTCTCAGCCAAGGGAATCGGCTCTCTCACAGTCTTGACTAAAAACACAGCCATGAATAAAGAATGGTACCAGAATGTACTCCGAGAGCAACTTCTCCCAACCGTCCAAGAGCAGTTTGGCGATCAACAATGCCTTTTCCAGCATGATGGAGCACCTTGCCATAAAGCAAAGGTGATAACTAAATGGCTCAGGGAACAAAACATAGAGATTTTGGGTCCATGGCCTGGAAACTCCCCAGATCTTAATCCCATTGAGAACTTGTGGTCAATCATCAAGAGACGGGTGGACAAACAAAAACCTACAAATTCTGACAAAATTCAAGCATTGATTGTGCAAGAATGGACTGCTATCAGTCAGGATTTGGTCCAGAAGTTGATTGAGAGCATGCCAGGGAGAATTGCAGAGGTCCTGAAGAAGAAGGGTCAACACTGCAAATATTGACTTGCTGCATTAACTCATTCTAACTGTCAATATAAGCTTTTGTTACTCATAATATGATTGCAATTATATTTCTGTATGTGATAAAAACATCTGACAAACACACATAAAAACCAGAGGGCAGCAGATTGTGTGAAAATAGAATATTTGTGTCATTCTCAAAACTTTTGGCCATGACTGTACAGTGTTACATGGTACAACCTGGACTCTCCAGTAATGCCCCCAGTAATGTGTTACATATTATAACCTGGACTCTCCAGTAATGCCCCCCAGTACTGTGTCACATAGTACAACCTGGGCTCTCCAGTAATGCTCCCCAGTACTGTGTCACATAGTACAACCTGGACTCTCCAGTAATGCCCCCAGTACAGTGTTACTTGGTACAACCTGGACTCTCCAGCAATGCCCCCAGTACTGTGTTACATGGTACAACCTGGACTCTCCAGCAATGCCCCCCAGTACTGTGTAACATGGTATAACCTGGACTCCCCAGTAATGCCCCCAGTACTGTGTTACATGGTACAACCTGGACTCTCTAGTAATGCCCCCAGTACTGTATTACATGGTACAACCTGCACTCTCCAGTAATGCCCCCAGCACTGTATCAAATGGTACAACCTGGTCTCTCCAGTAATGTCCCTCAGCACTAGGGCATATTGTATAAACTGGACTCTCCCACAATGCACGCCTTGGCATTGTATTACATGGTATAACCCGGACACCCAGACAATGGCCCTTGTATTATTACTGCAGCCACCGTAATCAGGTATACAGTTTGTATACTGACCGATGCAATGGCAGTGAACTAGTTAACTTATCGTCTGGCCAGTGCCCTCATTATCCTCCCGAGTAAACACATCTGTAAGTAATGAATACACCACTCACATACTCACGGTTACCGGCTCCGCTTCCACTCTGGAAGCGCCCCGCCCCTCCAAAGGATTACTTCCGCTTCGATGTGCACAGGTGACGTCCTCGGTGTAAACCGGCGGCCATGTTGCTTGTGGGCAGATTCGATTTGTGAACCAACTGGCAGACTTCCACACGTTTCTCCCTCTGTATATGTAACACGGCGGTTCTCTATTTAGAATGGTGTTATGTCTGAACCTACCGATTGCGAAATGTTCGCTGTGTAAGAGGAAATGTTGCCCTTCTTAAAGATGGCGCTGCGCACTGTTTAGGTGACGAGTCTTAGAGAAGGTTGAGCAATAAAGGGAAGAGGTCGTGTTGACGCTTTGTCGTCACGGTAGTAGACCGGTAACTCTACAGTGTGAATACAGTTTTTTTGCATACCTCCCAAGTGTCCCTCTTTTGGAGGGACAGTCCCTCTTTTTGACCCAAGTCCCTCTGTCCCTCTTTGATCCTTAAGTGTCCCTCTTTTTGACCTGGGGAATTAATGCATAAATGTGCATTAATAAATTTACTAAATTGCTCCTTACTACAGTGTCTGTATGGTTTCTACCTGTATATTAGACCAGAACTTCATTCTTTGGTGCAATTTGTACCTTAAAATATCTATAATATGATGATTTATGTGCTAATATTTATATGGACATTGAAACGCAAGAAAAAAATTGCTGCAGGGGCTCCAGTAATTATGCTTTGGGTGGACTTAGAGGCGTGGCCTAGTATGAAAAAAACTGCCATGATGCACGCCGCACACATTGTCCCTCTTTACAATTTTCAAAAGTTGGGAGGTATGTTTTTGGTCTTCAGTAAAATGTCCGCCCCACTGAGGACGGTGTATCCGTGCAGTGTGACTTGTGGTCGGAAGGCAGCAGTGTGGAGCTGTGTGTGAGCCTCCTGCAGGAAGCACTTGTTATGGCCTTTTGGTTCAGTTTTATTATTTAACCCCTTGTGGACTCCATAACTTTTCCTGACTGTATGAAAGCTTCTTATATTTTTAAAGGATACAATTTTGAGGTATAAAATTTATTGATTCATTTTAATTTTTTAAGCGACATCACATGAAAGCACCAATGGCAGAGCTGAACCCCCATATAACTGCTTGGTCGCTATTGACCGTGGCATGTGAAGAGTGCACCACCTGGGATTGGAGTGAGCTCCGGTCCCAGCCCATGTAGCGGTATGTTGACCATATTATTACTTCCCACTAGCGATACTGATGGTTGGCATGGTGCTGAAATGGGTTCATCTATCTCTAGGTATCATAGACTCTTCCCATACATCCAAGATGCTGCCTCAGGAACGTGTCCCCGCTTATGTGCAGTTTTATTATTGAAGTTTCTAGGAGTTTTGGAAAGAGCGGACCGCGGCTTGCTTAGCTGTGTTCTTTGGGTATTACCTTGGTAAAAATTGGTGCTTTGAATCAGCAAACATGTCTCAGTGAAACCCATCTACTAATAGGTTGTGGTCCCACAACTTATTTTTTTATTTTTTTTTTAAATAGTTCTATTCTCTGGCCCATTAGAAAGGTACATGGTGTAATCTTCTCACCAGTGACTGTATTTGTGAGTTAGGCTACTTTCACACTAGCGTTTCTCTTTTCTGGTATTGAGTTCCGTCATCGGGTCTCAATACCGGGAAAAAAACGCTTCCGTTTTGTCCCCATTCATTGTCAATGGGGACAAAACGTAACTGAACAGAAATGTTCATCGTGTAAGGGGAAATGTTGCCCTTCTTAAAGATGGCGCTGCGCACTGTTTGGGTGACGAGTCTTAGAGAAGGTTGAGTAGTAGAGGGAAGAGGTCGTGTTGCCGCTTTGTTGTCACTGTAGTAGACCGGTGACTGTACAGTCTGAATGCTGTTTATGGTCTTCAGTAAAATGTCCGCCCCACTGAGGATGGTGTATCTGTGCAGTGTGTGACTTTTAGATTTTTTTTCCAGGGTCACTTTAAGTTCCCAATCCGCCCCTTGAGTTTATGACAGATCCGTCTTGGCTATGTTAAAGATAATACAACTGGATCCATTCATAACAGATGGTGATGGTTGTATTATCAGTAATGGAAGAGTTTTTGCTGATCCCTGCCGGATTCAGCAAAAACGCTAGTGTGAAAGAAGCCTTATCCCCTCCCTTCTGATCCTCAGCTGTGTCATGTGACCAGCAATCTGATCTCCAACTGACCCAGGACAGGAAGTCAGTTACTTCTCTATTCATTCCTATGAGAGTAAGGCTCCAATAGGAATACATAGATAAACTGACTTCCTGTCCACATATAAGATGCTGTGTCATTTGGAGAGTCTGATTTGGTAACGGCCATACAGATACTGGATGTCCTCCTGTGTTATGTCATTCCAAGCTCTTTCAACTTAGACCTGTAGTTCATTCAAGGTGGTTGCTGGCTGTTTTGGATGGGAGATCCATCACCCCATCTAGTCCCAGACGTTCTCAGTGGGGGAGAGATCTGGTGACTGAGCTGTCCAGAGGAGCTGCTGGAGACCCTGTGGTACAAGCAATGGATGTTGAACCAATACACCACTTGGATGTGTGATCACTGACCAGGCACCACTAGCAGTTTATATTTTGTCAATCGCATGAAGTTTTCCAGGTGTTCTGGTTTCTTTTTCTGATGATCTATCTATATACACTATTTGGACAGAAGTATCTGGACACCTACACATAACACCTACAGATAGATTATTTGACATCCCATTCTAAATCCATGCGCATTACTATGGAATTGGTCTCCCCTTCGCAGCTAAAGCAGCTTCCACTCTTCTGGGAAGGCTTTCTACGAGATTTTGGAGTGAGTATGTGGGAATTCCAGAAGAGCATTTGTGAGGTCAGACACTGATGTTGTACTACAGGGCCTGGCTCACAATCTGCATCCTAGCACAACCCAAAGCTGTTTGAAGAGGTTGAGGTCAGGGCTCTGTGTGGGACAGTCAAGTTCTTCCAAACTGACCCAACAATACGTTTATGGACATTGCTTTGTGCACTGGGGCACAGTCATGCAGGAACAGAAAAGAACCTTCCCCAAACTGTTCCCACAAAGTTAGAAGCATGTGATTGTCCAACATGTCTCGGTATGCTGAAGCATTAAGATTTCCCTTCACAGGAACTAAGGGGCCTGCGCCAACTCCTGAAAAACACCTCCACAGCATTATCCCTTCTCCACCAATCCTTATATTTGTTACAGTGCCTTCAGGCAGGTAATGTTCTCCTGATATTCGCCAAACCCAGACTCGTCCATCAGGCTGCCACATAGAAAAGCGTGATTCATCATTCCACAGGACACATTTCCACTGTTCCAGAGTCCAGTGGCGACGTGCTTTACTCACCTGCATTTGACACTTGGCATTGTGCTTGGTGATGTAAGGCTGGCATGCAGCTGCTCGGCCATGGACTGTGCAATGGTCAGTGGATGTGAAACCACCGTGTCAACCAACCAGCTTGACTTTGGGCTAAATCTAAGGTTGTTATCCTGGCAGTCTCCTGGTATTCACCCTTTAACCCCTATACAGGGATCTGGACTTTGCTGCTGAACACCCACCAGGTCGCTACCTCCTGGAGTAGTCCTGGTGACAGCCATACAGCTCCTGGCGCACAGTTTTTGTGCTGATGTTAAGACCAGATGAGGTTTGGAGCTCTGCAGTTATAGTGTCAGCAGAGTGTCGGTGACTTTTATGTATTATGTGCCGCAGCACTCGGTGACTGTAACTTTACATGGTCTCCACTTCATGGCTGAGTTGCTGTGGTTCCTAAACGCTTCCACTTTACAATAATACCACTCATATTTAATGGTGGAAGATCTAGGAGGAAAGACATTTCAGGAACTGACTTGTTGCAGGGGGGTCATCCTATTACAGGACCACTCTTGAATTCAGCGAGCTCTTTAGAATGAGCCATTGCCACATTCCTGGCCTTCAGGGGGAGAAGGCTGGGAGCACAAAGAGGATGGGAGTGGTGGCTGAGGTGGTGAGGGTGGTTGTAGTCCTTGTAGGCTGATTCTACTTCAACTCTCTCCAGCCGTGGGGGCAGTGAATGGAGGGGTGCAACTCTTCTTCCCCTCGGCGCACACACTGGACTGATGGGGTCTCCTGGCTGGGGTGCTCCTGATGGCAGAATCAGTAGCAGGAGTGGCCTGTCAGGCATGGATCTGGCTATCACCCCATTCCTTTCTATGGTTGTTGCGGAGATAGATGAGCGCTGTACTCGGCTATCTTCAGAACGCCCATAGAAATTAATGGGACGGCTGCGTGCATGTCCGATCAGCCATTCCATTTGTTTTAGAGGCTCCATGGGGAACGGGGGACTTGGTCTTGTATCAGTCCAGAGGTAGGACCCCCATTGATCTAATAGTTATTCCACCATCCTGTTGATAGAGGATAACTTAACATAACTGGAATACCCCTTTAAAGTAGAAGAAAACGTGGTCCCTCTTCTAATGTGGTGTAACCCCCTCCACCTGTAGGTACAAGATCACAAAGACTTTTGAGCGGATGGTTTTGAAAGGCGTGGAGTGCAGCTGCATTCCCCTGGCCCTGCATCCAGAGGTTAGAATCCATTCAGCTGGAACAGAGAGGAAACAAGCAGAAAAACAGGGTCAGACAAAGGCATCCTCGAATTATCTGACTCCGTGCACACATCATTTCTTCAGGGAGGCAGCTCAGGGCCCGTCTGCAGCTCATGTCTTTATTAGCAACTAAAAAATGTCTGCTGTCTGTAAATATACAGGAATATACACTCATCGGCCACTTTATTAGGTACACCTGTCCAACTGCTCGTTAACACTTAATTTCTAATCAGCCAATCACATGGCGGCAACTCAGTGCATTTCGGCATGTAGACATGGTCAAGACAATCTCCTGCAGTTCAAACCGAGCATCAGTATGGGGAAGAAAGGTGATTTGAGTGCCTTTGAACGTGGCATGGTTGTTGGTGCCAGAAGGGCTGGTCTGAGTATTTCAGAAACTGCTGATCTACTGGGATTTTCACGCACAACCATCTCTAGGGTTTACAGAGAATGGTCCGAAAAAGAAAAAACATCCAGTGAGCGGCAGTTCTGTGGGCGGAAATGCCTTGTTGATGCCAGAGGTCAGAGGAGAATGGGCAGACTGGTTCGAGCTGATAGAAAGGCAACAGTGACTCAAATTGCCACCCGTTACAACCAAGGTAGGCAGAAGAGCATCTCTGAACGCACAGTACGTCGAACTTTGAGGCAGATGGGCTACAGCAGCAGAAGACCACACCGGGTGCCACTCCTTTCAGCTAAGAACAGGAAACTGAGGCTACAATTTGCACAAGCTCATCGAAATTGGACAGTAGAAGATTGGAAAAACGTTGCCTGGTCTGATGAGTCTCGATTTCTGCTGCGACATTCGGATGGTAGGGTCAGAATTTGGCGTCAACAACATGAAAGCATGGATCCATCCTGCCTTGTATCAACGGTTCAAGCTGGTGGTGGTGGTGTCATGGTGTGGGGAATATTTTCTTGGCACTCTTTGGGCCCCTTGGTACCAATTGAGCATCGTTGCAACGCCACAGCCTACCTGAGTATTGTTGCTGACCATGTCCATCCCTTTATGACCACAATGTACCCAACATCTGATGGCTACTTTCAGCAGGATAATGCGCCATGTCATAAAGCTGGAATCATCTCAGACTGGTTTCTTGAACATGACAATGAGTTCACTGTACTCAAATGGCCTCCACAGTCACCAGATCTCAATCCAATAGAGCATCTTTGGGATGTGGTGGAACGGGAGATTCGCATCATGGATGTGCAGCCAACAAATCTGCGGCAACTGTGTGATGCCATCATGTCAATATGGACCAAA
>ONZH01021611.1:0-48226 GCA_900303285.1 Rhinella marina | reverse complement strand
GGTTGTATTGCGTTTGCTCTCTCCCACTCAGCCCAGTGCTTGACTTCCAAGTGACGCCGCATGCCTGAGGTGGTCAGATTGCTCTTCTCAGAGCCCCTACTCAGTTTTGAGTGGCAGAGTGTGCAAACCGCGCTCAGTTTGTCATCCGCACAAACATTAAAAAATCTCCACACCACAGAAGTACGAGGCCTCGATGGGGGAGCTTCACGCGACTGCCCGCTGCCGGGAACAGCTTCGGCCGTGCTGGCTGTGGCCTCACTACTCTGTCTGGACTGTCCTCTGCCTCTGGACATCCCTCTGCCTGTGGACATCCCTCTGCCTCTGGACATCCCTCTGCCTCTGGACATCCCTCTGCCTGTGGACATCCCTCTGCCTCTTGCTGCCTTTTTCGGTGCTGCGCAGACCACCACCTCTCCACTGCTTTCCTCGCTGGACATGACCCCTGGCCAAGTGGGGTCGGTCATTTCGTCATCCACCACCTCCTCTTCCACTTCCTCACTCTGCTCCTCCTCCTGCCCACTGGACATTCCAACAGCCTCCCTTGATGGCAACTGCGTCTCATCATCATCATCGCTCATGATAACAGATGCTGGTTCAGGGTCCACATCAGCAGGAGATGGCGAAAACTCAAGTGTTTGGGCATCACTACAAACAAATTCCTCTGCTAGCTCCTGGGATTCTTCCGGCACATCTGAAAAAGGACCCGAAAAGAGCTCCTGGGAGGGGTCAAGGGTGGGATGACTCTGTTGGCCAGGTGTGGAGGAAGGAGGGTCAGAGTGAGACTGTGTGGATGACTGGCTGGTGGACAACTGTGTGGAAGCGCTATCGGCTATCCATTGCACCACCTGTTCAACCTGCTCAGGCCTCAACAGCGGTGTAACTCGCCCCCTGCTTAACTGTCCCATAAAGGCAGGGATTCTGGATAAGTGTGATCCTGGCTGACCCTCACCAGCACGCATTGTATCCCCACTGGCTTCAACAAGGCCACCAACAGCATTTCCGCGCCCCCGTCCTCGTCCACGTCCGATTCCGCTAGCCCCCCTCCGCATTTTATTTTTTTTTGGTTGCAAATACAATATTTGGGTATATAATTAGGTATGTGAAATAATTTAGCAAGAGAACGCACAGTACAGTGGCCAATTAAAAGGCCTAGATATTGTATATTTCAAGGTACACAGCCGTGTAGTAACTGAACAGACGGTGGGTATTTACACCAGGTATGTGAAAAAATTTAGCAAGAGAACGCACAGTACAGTGGCCTATTAAAAGGCCTAGATATTGTATATTTCAAGGTACACAGCCGTGTAGTAACTGAACAGATGGTGGGTATTTACACCAGGTATGTGAAATAATTTAGCAAGAGAACGCACAGTACAGTGGCCTATTAAAAGGCCTAGATATTGTATATTTCAAGGTACACAGCCGTGTAGTAACTGAACAGACGGTGGGTATTTACACCAGGTATGTGAAATAATTTAGCAAGAGAACGCACAGTACAGTGGCCTATTAAAAGGCCTAGATATTGTATATTTCAAGGTACACAGCCGTGTAGTAACTGAACAGACGGTGGGTATTTACACCAGGTATGTGAAATAATTTAGCAAGAGAACGCACAGTACAGTGGCCTATTAAAAGGCCTAGATATTGTATATTTCAAGGTACACAGCCGTGTAGTAACTGATCAGACGGTGGGTATTTACACCAGGTATGTGAAATAATTTAGCAAGAGAACGCACAGTACAGTGGCCAATTAAAAGGCCTAGATATTGTATATTTCAAGGTACACAGCCGTGTAGTAACTGAACAGACGGTGGGTATTTACACCAGGTATGTGAAATAATTTAGCAAGAGAACGCACAGTACAGTGGCCAATTAAAAGGCCTAGATATTGTATATTTCAAGGTACACAGCCGTGTAGTAACTGAACAGACGGTGGGTATTTACACCAGGTATGTGAAATAATTTAGCAAGAGAACGCACAGTACAGTGGCCAATTAAAAGGCCTAGATATTGTATATTTCAAGGTACACAGCCGTGTAGTAACTGAACAGACGGTGGGTATTTACACCAGGTATGTGAAATAATTTAGCAAGAGAACGCACAGTACAGTGGCCTATTAAAAGGCCTAGATATTGTATATTTCAAGGTACACAGCCGTGTAGTAACTGAACAGACGGTGGGTATTTACACCAGGTATGTGAAATAATTTAGCAAGAGAACGCACAGTACAGTGGCCTATTAAAAGGCCTAGATATTGTATATTTCAAGGTACACAGCCGTGTACTAACTGAACAGACGGTGGGTATTTACACCAGGTATGTGAAATAATTTAGCAAGAGAACGCACAGTACAGTGGCCAATTAAAAGGCCTAGATATTGTATATTTCAAGGTACACAGCCGTGTAGTAACTGAACAGACGGTGGGTATTTACACCAGGTATGTGAAATAATTTAGCAAGAGAACGCACAGTACAGTGGCCTATTAAAAGGCCTAGATATTGTATATTTCAAGGTACACAGCCGTGTAGTAACTGAACAGACGGTGGGTATTTACACCAGGTATGTGAAATAATTTAGCAAGAGAACGCACAGTACAGTGGCCTATTAAAAGGCCTAGATATTGTATATTTCAAGGTACACAGCCGTGTAGTAACTGAACAGACGGTGGGTATTTACACCAGGTATGTGAAATAATTTAGCAAGAGAACGCACAGTACAGTGGCCTATTAAAAGGCCTAGATATTGTATATTTCAAGGTACACAGCCGTGTAGTAACTGAACAGACGGTGGGTATTTACACCAGGTATGTGAAATAATTTAGCAAGAGAACGCACAGTACAGTGGCCAATTAAAAGGCCTAGATATTGTATATTTCAAGGTACACAGCCGTGTAGTAACTGAACAGACGGTGGGTATTTACACCAGGTATGTGAAATAATTTAGCAAGAGAACGCACAGTACAGTGGCCTATTAAAAGGCCTAGATATTGTATATTTCAAGGTACACAGCCGTGTACTAACTGAACAGACGGTGGGTATTTACACCAGGTATGTGAAATAATTTAGCAAGAGAACGCACAGTACAGTGGCCAATTAAATGGCCTAGATATTGTATATTTCAAGGTACACAGCCGTGTACTAACTGAACAGACGGTGGGTATTTACACCTGGTATACAAAAAGGGTATTGCAGGCACACAGAACCCAGAACACTAGAGCCAAATAAACTGTATTTAAAAAAAATAAAATAAAATTCACAGCCGTATACTGCCAGATCAGATGGTGCATATACACACTAGTTATATAACAGGGTTTTTCAGCCAAAAGAACGCTGAACAGTAGTGCCAAATATAGTTTGGTATGTAGCAGAGCACCTAATACACCACTAATGCCTCTCTCTGTCCCTACTCCAGCAGCTATCCCTGAATACGGCAGCCGTTCTCTGTAAAGTGTATCTTGTAGTAAAGCTATCACTGTAGTGCACTATAGTAGCCCTGATAAGGGCTTTTAATCACGCTCCTGCCTGTCCAACTGCTAAAACCTGTCTGTCCCTTCTCCAGCCTCTGTCCCTGACTAAGTTCACGCAGCATATGCGTACGAGCAGGAAGAGCTGAGTTTTTAATATTCGAGGTCACATGGTTTTTCCAGCCAATCCATGTAGACGCTGTTTTCGCGCTGCCAGCGTGCTCAGCGTGCCTGTCATACCCCCCCTGCATGTTGATTGGTGGAAAAAGAGCGCCAGGGAAGGTGGGAGGGGAAACGAATTCTAAGTGCGCCATCGCCGTTATACTCGATTGAAATCGAGTATGCCGAATAGCGTAGTATTCGATCGAATACCGGCTCAATCGAACACTACTCGCTCATCTCTATTAATTATTGAAAATCAGAAACATATAAAAGTAGCATTCCTTAACCCCTTCCCGCCCAGCGCCATACATGTACGGCGCTGCGGGACGTGAGTTGCCGCCCAGCCCCGTACATGTACGGCGGGCTGATCGGGCGGGTGCAGGAGCTGCGCCCGCCCGATCAGCGGCGGGGTCCGGCTGTGCCCAGGAGCCGGACCCCTGCTGAATGCGCCAGCATCGGTGAAAACACCGATGCCGGCGCATTAACCCTTCATGTGCCGCGGTCAGTGCTGACCGCGGCACATGAGGCGTGCGGCATGTTAGATGGCGAGCGGGGGGGCCATTGGGTCCCCGCGCTGCTGTGACGGGGACCCGATGGCTTGGATAGCAGCCCGATGCCTTCCTTAGGCATCGTGGCTGCTATCCCTGCGTGCCTGTGCGATCCAGCCCCCCGGATCGCACAGGAAGCAGGCTGTAAGTGTATTACATTGAGTAATACACTTATAGCCAATGCATTACAATACAGAAGTATTGCAATGCATTGTAAAGGGGATCAGACCCCCAAAAGTTAAATAAAGTAAAAAAAAAGTGAAAAAAGTAAAAAAAAAATAGTTTTACAAAAAATAAGTATCAAGTAAAAAAAAAAAAAGGACACTTTTCCCAAAAAGAAGTAAAAAAAGGGGAAAAAAGAAAAGTATACATATTAGGTATTGCCGCGTCTGTATCGACCGGCTCTATAAAAATATCACATCATCCACCCCGCCAGCTGAACGCAGTAAAAAAACAGTGCCAAAACGGCCATTTTTTGGTCACCTTCCCTTACAAAAAGTGTAATAGCAGGTGATCAAAAAGGCGTATTTAACCCAAAATAGTACCAATCAAACCGTCATCTTGTCCCGCAAAAATGATACCCTACCTAAGACAATCGCCCGAAAAATAAAAAAAATATGGCTCTCTGAAAATGGCAACACAAAAAAAAGATTTTAATCTGTTCAAAAATAAATCTAATCTGTAAAACTTTCCAAAAATAAAAAATGTAGACATATTTGGTATTGCCACGTCCGTAACAACCTGCTCTATAAAAATATCACATGATTTGCCCCCTCTGGTGAATGCTGTAAAAAAATTAAAAAAAAAACATGCCAAAACAGCTTTTTTTTTTTTCACCTTGACTCACAAAAAGTGTAATACCAAGCGATCAAAAAGTCTTATGTACCCCAAAATGGTGCCAATGAAAACATCATCTCATCCCGCAAAAAATGAGCCCCCACATAAGACAATAACTCAAAAAAATAAAAATCAGTGCCTCCCGCAAACCATTCCATCAAAATCTGTGTTATAAAATCCATATGGCACTCCTTCTGTTCTGAGTCCTGCCATGTGCCCCCACAGCAGTTTACCACCACATATGGGGTGTTGACGTATTCAGGACAAAATGGGTAACAAATTATGGGGTGTTTTTCTCCTGAACCCCTTATGAAAATAAAAAAATTTGGGGCTAAAGCAACATTTTATTGGAAGAAATGAAATTTTTCATTTTCACAGTCAAGTGTTTCCAAATTCCGTAAAACACTTTGGGGGGTCAAAGTGGCCAGTACCCCCCTTAATATATTCTTTGAAGGGTGTAGTTTCCAAAATGGGGTCACTTTTTGAGGGTTTCCACTGTAGGGGTACGTCAGGGTCTCTCAATTACAAAATGGTGCCTAAAAACTATTCTAGCAAAATCTACCTCCAAAATCCATATGGCGCTCCTTTACTTCTGACCACTGCCACAAACCCATAGAGACGTTTACCACCACATATGGGGTATTTCTGTAAACTGCAGAATCAGAGTAATGTATATTGAGGTTTAGTTTGCTGTTAACCCTTGCTGTGTTGCAAGAAAAAAAATATTAACATGAATAATCTACCAAAAAAGTGAAATTTTGAAATTTCACCTCCATTTTCCTTTAATTCTTGTGGAACACCTCAAGGGTTAACAAAGTTTGTAACAGCAGTTTTTTATAATTTGAGGGGTATAGTTTCTATAATGGGGTCATTTATGGGTGGTTTCCATGACGTAAGCCCCTCAAAATCACTTTATATCTGAATTGGTGCTTAAAAAAATGGTTTTGGAAAATTTGATGAAAATTTGAAAAAATGGCTTTTAAACTTCTAAGCCCTCTAACGTCCTAAAAAAGTAAAGTGACATTTATAAAATGCCAACATAAAGTAGACATATGGGGAATGTAAAATAATAACTATTTTTGGAGGTATTACTATGTATTTTGAAAGTAGAGAAATTGAAATTTGGAAATTTTTCCAAATTTTTGGTAAATTTGGTATTTTTTTTATAAATAGAAATGAAATATTTTGCCAAAAATTTACTACTGTCGTGAAGCACAATATGTGATGAGAAAACAATCTCAGAATGGCCTGGATAAGTAAAAGCGTTTCAAAGTTATTACCACATAAAGTGACACATGTCAGATTTGCAAAAAATGGCCTGGGCAGGAAGGTGAAAACAGGTTGAAGAGGTTAAGCACTTCTCGGATATTTATCAATCGTGTAATAGCATCTCAGAGGAGATGATGGACTCCAATTTAGACTCTATCACTCTACTCATGATTACAGAAGTACAGAGGGAATCTCTTGAGGTAGATATTTCCCTTCAGGAGTTGGAGGCTACAATTAAGTCCTGCTCAGGGAATTCCTCCCCCGGTTCAGATGGTTTTCCATATGAGTTGTATCGTAAGTATGGGGAGGTTATTTTGCCGAGTCTCTTGAGAGTGTTTACCAAGTCCATGGGGGACGCTAGGCTCCCGGAGTTGATGACAGAGGCTTAATTATATTAATATAATACCAATTAATTATTAAATAGAGATGTGAAGCTCCTGTCAAGGCTCTCCAAAGTTAAATCATCAATTATTCATCCTGATCAGAACGGGTTTATCCCAGAAAAGGGTACTTATTATAATCTTCATCGTTTATTCGCTAATATGCAGTCTTCCGAGGGGGGTTTCCGCTCCATCCTGTCGTTGGATGCCACTAAGGCCTTCGACAGGGTTGAGTGGAAATTCTTGTGGAAGGTTGTGGGCCGGATGGGATTTGGTGAGAAATTTATTAGTATGATTAGGCTTCTGTATAGGTTCCCTGTTGCAAGACAGCATGTTTTGCCTTGACTAGAGGCACGCCAAGGATGCCTACTTTCCCCGCTATTGTTTGACATCTACATTGAGCCTTTAGCTGTCAGCGTTAGGCAAGAAAGGGGAATTGAGGGATTTGGAATGTTAGGAGTGGAGGACCATATTTTTTTTATATGCCATTTTATTCTTTATAGACCATACGAATACAACTCTCCCAAGAATTATTCAAATTGTTAGTGCTTTTGGAGAAGTCTCTGGCTTTGATATTAATTTGGTGAAAACAAATCTTCTGTTATTAGATAGTTTAGAGCTCTCAAGGGAGGGGTCTCTGGGTATGCTAAAGGTTGTAGACTCATTTGAATATTTGGGTGTGACAATATCCCCCCGAGCTTGAGGATTACATACAGCTTAATCTGACCCCATTAATTATTAAACTTAGATCTAAAATTACTATATTGCTTAAACTCCCCCTATCCAGAGCTGATAGAATATCTCTAGTGAAGATGTTAATTCTACTCCAACTCCTCTATGTAACATAGTAACATGTTTATATGGCCAAAAAAAGACATCTGTCCATCCAGTTCGGCCTGTTATCCTACAAGTTGATCCAGAGGAAGGCAAAAAAACCCTGTGAGGTAGAAGCCAATTTTCCCCACTTTAGGAAACCCTCTCCAGCTCTGATATGTCTGTTTTGTTCACAGGAGCCCAGAACTGTGCACAGTACTCCATGTGTGGTCTGACTAGTGATTTGTGAAGTGGCAGGACTATGTTCTCATCATGGGCATCTATGCCTCTTTTGATGCAACCCATTATCTTATTGGCCTTGGCAGCAGCTGTCTGACACTGGTTTCTGCAGCTTAGTTTGCTGTTCACTAAAATTCCTAGGTCCTTTTCCATGTCAGAGTTACCCAGTGTTTTACCATTTCGTACTGTATGTACAGTACTGGTGACATGTCATTGTTAAACCTCATCTGCTACTTCTCTGCCCAAGCCTCCAGTCT
Source organism: Rhinella marina (assembly GCA_900303285.1). NCBI lineage: Eukaryota > Metazoa > Chordata > Amphibia > Anura > Bufonidae > Rhinella > Rhinella marina. The sequence goes on along the minus strand of ONZH01021611.1, from coordinate 40,257 downwards.
ATCCAGATCCATCTGCAGCAGTGAACTGTCCTCTTCTGTGTTAATTCATTTTCACAGTTTAGTGTCATCTGCAAAAATTTATATTTTACTGTGCAAGCCTTCTACAAGATCATTAATAAATATATTGAAGAGAATAGGGCCCAATACTGAGCCCTGTGGTACCCCACTACTGACAGTGACCCAATCTAAGTATGTGCCGTTAATAACCACCCTCTGTTTTCTATCACTGAGCCAGTTACTTACCCACATACAGACATTTTCTCCCAGGCCAAGCATTCTCATTTTATATACTAACCTCTTATGTTGTACATTATGTGTCAAATGCTTTGGAAAAGTCCAGATATACAACATCCATTGATTTGCCGCGGTCAAGTCTAGAACTTACCTCCTCATAGAAACTGATTAAATTACTTTGACATGACCGATCCGTCATGAAGCCATGCTGATATGGAGTTATTTGCTTATTTTCATTGAGGTACTCCAAGATAGCCTCTCTTAAAAAACCTTCAAACAATTTACCCACGACAGACGTTAAACTTACCGGCCTATAGTTTCTGGGCTCTATTTTTGGACCCTTTTTGAATATTGGCACCACATTTGCTATGCGCCAATCCTGTGGAACACCCCCTGTCAGTATAGAGTCCTTAAATATCAGAAATAAGGGTCTGACTATGACATTACCTAATTCTCTTAGGATACGGGAGTGTATGCCATCCGGTCCTGGCGATTTGTCTATTTTAATCTTTTTAAGACACAGCTCTACTTCTTCCTTGGTCAGACAGGGCACTTTTAATGGGGAATTTACTTTTATATTCTGCATTTCATCTGACAGCTTATTTTCCTCAGTGAATACAGTGGAGAAAAAATATTTTGTTGTTTTGCTTTCTCCTGCAACTCCCCCCTCATTACACTGTAAGTGGCCAACACCTTCAGGTTTATACTTTTTACCGTTTATATAATTGAAGAACATTATAGGGTTAGTTTTACTCTCTTTGGCGGATAATCTCTCGGCCTCTAGTTTGGATGCTTTTATTTGTCTTTTACATATTCTATTTTTTTCCTTATAGTTATTCAATGCTTTCTCGCTTCCCACCTGTTTAAGTGATTTAAATTCTTTCTTTTTGTCATTTATTGCTTTCTTTACAGTTCTATTTATCCACATTGTTTTTTTCTTGTTTCTTAACCGTTTATTTCCATAAGGTATGTACCTCTCACAATTAGGATGCTTTTAAAAATATCTCATTTTGTGGCTGTATTTTTATTTTTTAAGGCCTTTGTCCCAGTTAGTTAGGTCTATGGCCTCTCTTAGTTGGCTAAATTTAGCTTTTTTGAAGTTTGGCATTTTTGTTCCTCCCTGAAGAAACACTCTTTTGAATGACAATTGGAAGGTTATTATATTATGGTCACTATTTCCTAGGTGTCCCCCAACTTGCACATCTATTGTTCTGTCAGGTCTATTAGTTAATACTAAGTCCAGTATGGCTGTCCCTCTAGTCTGGTCCTGAATCAGTTGGAAAAGGTAATTGTCATTGGTTATTTCCAAGAACCTGTTTCCTTTGAGATATACAGGTTTCAGTTTCCCAGTCTATATCTGGGTAGTTGAAGTCCCCAATAATAACAACCTCATTATGATTTGCCACCTCCTCTGTTTCATTTAGAAGTAGATTTTCTGTGGACTCTGGTATATTAGGTGGTTTATAATAAACTCCTATTAGTAAATTCCCCTCCTTTCTACACCAGCTCTTGAGCCACTTGTTTACCTCCCTAATCTCCCGCTGCCTTTCTTGTGTGGCTCGTGGTACAGGCAGTATTTCGGAAAACACTACTTTTGAGGTCCTTGCCCTAAGCTTATGACCTAAATCCCTAAAATCATTTTTAAGGACACTCCACCTACCTCTAACTTTGTCATTGTTCTAAAGAATTCCCCGATTTGGATTGAAGATTGTTTAAATTAATGCAGTAATATTAATGATCTACTGTGGGGAAGTAAACATGTTAGGCTAAAATTGAACATCTTTATAAGCCCTTGGAGTAGGGAGGGATAAACCTTCCCTACTTTAAGGGCTACTTCATAGTTATGGCTTTGGTGTGATTTAGAAAGGAGCCCCCCATGTAAGACCCTGGTGGGATGCTCTCCATATGATAACATGTTTACATTGATAGAATCAGGACGATCAATGTGGAACAAGACTATAGGGTAGCTAGAAAGCTATTCTCTAAATTTTGGGTAAGTGTTAGATCCTGGTTGGGGTTTAAAAGATCTCTTAAGTGTACTACTCTTTGGTATAATCTGTATTTACAGGAATTGTATGAATTATCGGGGGATCGGTTTTGGTTAAAAAATATTTTATATGTTTCACAGGTGGTGAGGAATGGAAAGGTACTTCCGCTAGCCTTGTTAAAACAGAGAGAGAATTTTGGGAATCTAACTTGGTTTAGGTATTTTCAGTCACATTCAGGTTAAGAAGCAAGAAAAAAACAATGTGGATAAATAGAACTGTAAAGAAAGCAATAAATGACAAAAAGAAAGCATTTAAATCACTAAAACAGGAGGGGAGCGAGGAAGCATTGAAAAACTATAAGGTAAAAAATAGAATATGTAAAAGGCAAATAAAAGCAGCCAAAATAGAGACCGAGAGATTAATCACCAAAGAGAGTAAAACTAAACCTAAAATGTTCTTCAATTATATAAATGGTAAAAAGTATAAACCTGAAGGTTTCGGCCCCTTACAGAGTAATGAGGGAGGAGTTGCAGAGAGCGATGAGGAGAAAGCAAAGCTACTAAATATTTTTTTTCTCCACTGTATTCAGAGGAAAATAAACTGTCAGATGAAATGCAGAATTTAAAAGTAAATTCCCCATTAAAAGTGCCCTGTCTGACCCAGGAAGAAGTACAGCGGCGTCTTTAAAAGATTAAAATAGACAAATCGCCAGGACCGGATGGCATACACCCCCGTATCCTAAGAGAATTAAGTAATGTCATAGCCAGACCCTTATTTCTGATATTTAAGGACTCTATACTGACAGGGAGTGTTCCACAGGATTGGCGCATAGCAAATGTGGTGCCAATATTCAAAAAGGGTCCAAAAACAGAGCCCAGAAACTATAGGCAGGTAAGTTTAACATCTGTCATGGGCAAACTGTTTGAAGGTTTTCTAAGAGAGGCTATCTTGGAGTACCTCAATGAAAATAAGCAAATAACTCCATATCAGCATGGCTTCATGAGCGATCGGTCATGTCAAACCAATTTAATCAGTTTTTATGAGAAGGTAAGTTCTAGACTTGACCGTGGCGAATCAATGGATGTCGTATATCTGGACTTTTCCAAAGCATTTGACACATAATGTTCAACATAAAAGGTTAGTAGATAAAATGAGAATGCTTGGCCTGGGAGAAAATGTCTGTATGTGGGTAAGTAACTGGCTCAGTGATAGAAAACAGAGGGTGGTTATTAATACTCAGATTGGGTCACTATCAGTAGTGGGGTACCACAGGGCTCAGTATTGGGCCCTATTCTCTTCAATATATTTATTAATGATCTTGTAGAAGGTTTGCACAGTAATATATCAATTTTTGCAGATGACACTAAACTGTGTAAAGTAATTAACACAGAAGAGGACAGTACACTGCTACAGATTGACCTGGATAGATCGGAGGCTTAAGCAGAGAAGTGGCAGATGAGGTTTAACACTGACAAATGTAAGGTTATGCACATGGGAAGGAATAATGCAAGTCACCAGTACATACTAAATGGTAAAACACTGGGTAACACTAACATGGAAAAGGACCTAGGAATTTTAGTAAACAGCAAACTAAGCTGCAGAAACCAGTGTCAGACAGCTGCTGCCAAGGCCAATAAGATAATGGGTTGCATCAAAAGAGGCATAGATGTCCATGATGAGAACATAGTCCTGCCACTTTACAAATCATTAGTCAGACCACACATGGAGTACTGTGTACATTTCTGGGCTCCTGTGAACAAAGCAGACATAGCAGAGCTTGAGAGGGTTCAGAGGAGGGCAACTAAAGTAATAACTGGAATGGGTGGACTACAGTACCCAGAAAGATTATCAAAATTAGGGTTATTCACTTTAGAAAAAAGACGACTGAGGGGAGATCTAATAACTATGTATAAATATATCAGAGGTCAGTACAGAGATCTCTCCCATTATCTATTTATCCCCAGGACTGTGATGAGGGGACATCCTCTGCGTCTGGAGTAAAGAAGGTTTGTACACAAACATAGAAGAGGATTCTTTACGGTAAGAGCGGTGAGACTATGGAACTCTCTGCCTGAGGAGGTGGTGATGGTAAGTTCACTAAAAGAGTTCAAGAGGGGCCTGGATGTATTTCTGGAGGGTAATAATATTACAGGTTATAGTTACTAGAGATGGGTCGTTGATCCAGGGAGTAATTCTGATAGCCTGATTGGAGTTGGGAAGGAATTTTTTTCCCTAAAGTGGAGAAAATTGGCTTCTACCTCACAGGTTTTTTTTGCCTTCCTCTCGATCAACTTGTAGGAAAACAGGCCGAACTGGATGGACAGATGTCTTTTTTTGGTCTTATAATCTATGTTACTATGTTACCTACTAAACAGGACTTCTGAGCCCGGATTTCAGAAGTTATGAGATTTCAGCAATATGACAGGATGTCCAGAATGTGGGTCTGCGCGTTCATCAGCTTGAGGAAGACCATAATGCTTCCCGCATAGTTATTCGAGCACTTAAAAAAACAAACGTCCTCCCATAATCTTCAGCTCAGCGATCTGCATAATCATGTGGAGGACTTGGATAACAGGGGCCGTCGCCACAATATAAGAGTCCGCGGTATTCCAGAGGCCCAGGGAGAGGAAGAAGTTCGGTCTATTCTCCTCACTGTCTTTAACTCCATCCTCGAACGGCCCCACACCCCATATTGATGGACCAAGCTCATCGTGCACTACGACAGAAGATGCCACAGGGGCCTCCGAGAGACATCATCTGTTATGTCGATGACTTTGCTGTAAAGGAAGAAACCTGGGATACACCTTCCACCTTGCCACCAATTCTGGCGACCCGGACCACCGTTGGACCCCAGAAATGGAGGAACCAAACCGCACCTCTGGACCCAGGAGCCGGATCCTCCACTTGAAGGACTTCTTTCTTGTAGACGTAAATATGTGCACTAGCTGTTGATCTATTTCTGCTTTATCTCGCCCTTCCCTTAGGGGACTTCTACTCTGTCTTTTCACTAGTTTGCTCTTTCACAGTTATGTTAGTAAGTGAGTGTTTCATTTACTTCCCTTTACTTCTATGGAGTTCTGGGGTGGAGCCTCCTTTTTATTTTGCTCTTCGTAGCAGTCGAGCCTCCACTACTTCTCCCAGTTGGAGTTCACTTAATTGATTCAGCTAAGAAGGATTAGCTGCCTTATTACATTTTATTGAGTTTATTTTATTTTTTTTCACCTGAACTCCATAGACATAAAGGTTCTGATCACTAAGAACCCCTTTGTCTTCACTACATATCGTACTTTGCAGTTATGTTATCATGTTTCAGCTCTCTATGGTTATATTTCGATGTATACCACTCCTGCAGTCCGCAATTGTTCTGACAATTTTTTGTAGCTTGATTTTGTTCTGGGACGGGGGAGGGGGTGGGGGCGTCAGCCTGTCAGCATTTAGTTGAAGTTCCCTCCTTACCTCGCACCACAATCATACTAAAAGCTCATGGTCCCTGTTTTTTTCCAAAATGGCTAAGATTATGTCATTGAATGTTAAAGGCCTTAATTCAAACTTTAAAAGGCGCATTGCTTTAAGGGAATTCCGTAGGTCAAGGGCAGACATTATTCTGGTTCAGGAGACCCATCTGACAACTGACGGCTCCTTCACCTTTGCAAAACACTGGTTTCCCCAGGTTTTTATGGCCTCCTCTAATTCCAAATCTGCTGGTGTAGCCATCCTCATAACTAGGTCATGCCCCTTACAGGTAGGTAGTCCATACTAACCTTTTGGGGTGATTTGTAATCCTTCGGGGTATTTTATATGGTCAGAAAATACAGCTGCTAGGGGATGATACAGCTCATTGGAGAAGACTTCAATCTCACGTTTTCTGAATGTGCAGACAGACTTACAACTCCCCCCAATGAATCCTAGCTCACAGAGTAAGCGTTTATCCAGGTACCGACGTTATCCTCATCTTCTAGACACCTTCCTTCCCTCCCCCAGAAAACGACAGCGCCCAATACACCTCAAAACCTCCAGCCTCTACCTGGAGACTCTCCTACTAATTCGATGGAAATTGGCGTGCCACAAATAAGTTCCAGATGTCACTCACGGCGTGGTTCATCCTCATCTTCAAACTCAGAGGGGTCGAGACCGCTAGCGGATCCCCCTCCTGATTGGTGGTCTCATATACAACAAGTTCCTACTAAACAGGACTTCCGAGCCCTGATTTCAGAAGTTAAAGACGCTTTTAAGGAGGAGATTTCAGCAATATGACAGGATGTCCAGAATGTGGGTCTGCGCGTTCATCAGCTTGAGGAAGACCATAATGCTTCCCGCATAGTTATTCGAGCACTTAAAAAACAAACGTCCTCCCATAATCTTCAGCTCAGCGATCTGCATAATCATGTGGAGGACTTGGATAACAGGGGCCGTCGCCACAATATAAGAGTCCGCAGCATTCCAGAGGCCCAGGGAGAGGAAGACGTTCGGTCTATTCTCCTCACTGTCTTTAACTCCATCCTCGAACGGCCCCACAACCCATATTGATGGGCCAAGCTCAATGTGCACTACGACAGAAGATGCAACAGGGCCTCTGAGAGACATCATCTGTTATGTCGGTAACTTTGCTCTAAAGGAAGAAATTATGTCAAGAGCACGTAACCTGCAACAAGTGGATTACAACCGAGCCAAGGTGTCCTTGTTTCAGGATCTATCCTGGATCACCCTCCAAAAGCGCAGAGCATTGAAACCATTACTGGATTTACTTTTATATGGTCAGAAAATACAGCTGCTAGGGGACGATACAGCTCATTGGAGGAGACTTCAATGTCACGTTTTCTGAATGTGCAGACAGACTTACAACACCCCCAACGAATCATAGCTCACAGAGTAAGCGTTTATCCAGGGGATTTAGAAAATTGGTCCGAATGTACTCTCTTTATGACCTGTGGCGAGTGGATAATCCTATGTCTAGACAATACACCTTCTACTCGAACCCTCATCTCACACACACCAGACTTGATTATTTTTTTGGAAATATAATGACATTTAGATCTCTAGCAGAAGCTACAATAGACCCAATAACCTGGTCTGACCATGCACCCATATTCGTAGAACTCCATTTCCCCTACTTTCCTGAGACATCCACACTGGAGGTTGAATGAAACTCTTTTAACCAATCTAGTGTCCTGTGACGAGCTGTGTTGCTCTTTATCTCAGTACTTTGCAGAGAATGGACCAAGCGCACCTTCCCCTGGCATCTTATGGGAAGCTCATAAGGCGGTAATTCATGGGATTTGTATATCCCTCTCATCCCGTATGAAGAAAGATGGAGAAGCACAGTATCAGTTATGCAAAAACGAGCTTCGTATTGCAGAACAATCACTTTCCTCTAACCCTTCTAGGCGAGTGCTGAGACAAATAGTTGAACTAAGAGCCCGTCTCAAATCCCTGGACTTCATGCTCTACAGAGCAATTGATCTGATATACCCAACAGCGATACTTTGCCTATGGCAATAAACCTCACGCATTACTCGCTCGACAACTCAAGATCTGCCACCTCTACTCCCCATGTAATTAAAGGACGATCAAGGGATACTCTAACACCACCCTAATACTATAGCTGGAATATTCCATGAATATTATTCAACCCTATATTCTCTCCCTTCTCCTTTGCCCACAGATGAGATGAAACGTAATTCTCTTTTGGATTAGTTTTTTACAGACTGCCATTTACCATCCCTCACTCCTGATGCATTGGCCCAATTGAATCAGCCTATTATAGCGGATAAAATTGGAGAAATTATCTCTGAACTGCCTAGGGGGAAGTCCTCTGGACCAGATGGACTTTCTTATGGATACTTTAAGACATTTGGAGAGATTTTGATTCCCCATATGGTAGTGCTGTTCAATGGGTTTTTGCAAGGTGACAAGATTCCCGACACCCGACATGACACGACTCCTCTAAACGGGGGAAAAACCCGGCTGAGTGTGCTAGTTATAGACCTATTAGCCTTCTAAATTCAGATTGAAAGATTTTTACCAAATTGTTAGCGAACCGACTGAACCTTTGGCTTCATCACCTGATCCACAAAGATCAGGTAGGATTTGTCAAATTTCGACAGGCCGGGGATAATACTACGTAGAAGAGCAATTGACTTGGTGGATGTGGGTAATGGGGGGGGAGTGGAGGCCTTATGCTTAGATGCCGAAAAAGCATTAGATCGCTTGAATTGGGACTTTACGTTCAGGACATTACATCAATTTGGCTTCAAGGGGACTTTCTTGACTGCTTTAAACGGCCTCTACTCCTCCCCTTCGGCTGTAATTAGGCTGCCCCATGCCCATTCCACACCCCTTCGGATATACAACGGAACAAGACAAGGATGTCCGTTATCCCCATCCTATACGTACTTAGTATTGAGCCTCTTGCGGCACTTATACGAAATACCCCGGATATTCAGGGTATCCTAGTTAAGGACAAATCATTCTCAATCTCCCTATTTACGGATGACGTATTACTTTGACTAACCCTTTCATATCCCTTCCGAATCTCCATTCGGTATTAGATAGGTATAGCAGATTGTCAGGCTATAAAATAAATGCTTCCAAGTCTGAAGCCTTACCTTAGCCAAACCTGATAGGCTTGCCCTCCTACAGAGGCAATTTCACTATACTTGGCTTTCCCAATCCATAAAATACTTAGGAATTCATATTACCCCACAATATTCTAACCTATACAAAGCTAACTTTCCACCAAAGGGCAAAGGAAGTATATTCTCTCTTTGCAAAATGGAAGCCGCTCCCACTCTCATTGCTTTGTCGTATTGTGGCCATTAAAATGTCTATCCTCCCTAAATTTCTATATTTGTTTGAAACCCTCCGGTGAGGGTGCCGGCCGCAGTCCTCCGCTCTATACAATCCTATCTTACAAAGTTTGTATGAAACTACAAAAGACATAGGATTTCCATCCAGACTCTGATGGCCCCAGTCATGAGTGGGGGTCTAGCCCTACCTAACATTACTACTATTTGGCCGCCCACTTAAGACCGATTACTTCTTGGTCGACGTTTCATTCTTATAACCGATAGACTGAGATAGAGAGGCTGTGGTTGGCACCGACTCACCTGGGGACTCTGATATGGGGCCCACCTGCGCCCATACCTTCCTCTACTCTACTTTGCCCAATGGGCTTCACTAGGGGAATCTGGTTTAGGAATAGAATAAGGTATTTAGCCACGCTGCAATCTCCTCTTCCTCTTTTTCTATACACCCCTCTCCTAACGGGAAGCTCTGAGGCAGAAATGGTGAGGCCATGGTCGAAAGCTGGGCTGTATCATCTGATTGACCTGAAAGATCAACTTATGGGGAAGGTTTATTCATTTGAGGAACTTCAAGCAAAATTCTCTTTACCTTCTACCCTATTTTTCCAATTCAGAAGGATGCTTGGTTACTCTAAGGAAGTTTTGGGCTCCCTGACTATCCCTACCCTCTCTCCGTTTGAACGTCTTTGTACTTGCAGTCCCTCCTCTAAGGGCCTGATAACCGACATCTACCAAATACTCATATCTTTTGACTTCCCTATGGGATCCTTATATGTCTAGATGGGAGGAGTGGTTGCTGAGGGAGCTCCCTCCAGAGGTCTGGCGGACTATATGGAGGGGAGCGCAAACTAGCTCTTCCTCCATAATATACAAAGAGAACCAAATTAAAATTTTAATGTTCTGGTACCATACACCTGCATTACTACACGCCATGAATCCTGGAATACCGGACCTTTGCTGGAGATGCTCTCCGGGGTCCTCCAGGCTCAGAGCTCCCCCCGCTTCGTTCTCAATATAGGTGCGGGTCCCAGCAGTGGGACCCGCACCTATAAGACAATGGGGGCATATCCTAGCGATATGCCCCCATTGTGTAAGATGGGAATACCCCTTTAATAGCCTTGTTTTGGAAGTGACCTCCGCCTACGTCCTCTGAACTCGGTGCTAGGATAAGGATGATCAGGTCCTTAGAGTACTCAGTTGCTCTTCAACATAACACTGTAGCCAAATTTACGAAGTGCTGGCTGCCTTGGGACATTCGAGAACATTTGATCGACAAAAAGAACATAGAGAGACTTTCTGTTTTGTTACATTAACTTTTATTATCTTATATTTACTATAAGTTTTGTAAATGTTTGATTGACTTTATGTACTTGGACACTTGTACTATGTATGCCATATATGATTTGTTTTATTTACAACAAAAATAAATAAAATATAAATCGGAAAGAATTAAGAGAATACTGGGAATTAATTTTTGAATTTGTCACATATAAATTGAAGGAGGAGATTCCATCTATGTCACAGTGTTTGATTCTGAATGATCTTTCAAAAGTGAACTGCCCCAAGAATAAAGTTACTTCTCACTAGAGTAATGTTTCTGGCTAGACTATTGATTATACGAGAATGGTTTTCACAAAATAAGTTTATTTGCTTGTTGAATTTTGTTAATAAGGTGAAAAGATAAGAAAATATCCTATATAGGCAAAGAAATACTGAAAAAAAGAGGAGTGACATATGGGCATTGTGGAAGTTCTAGGGAACTGTGTGGCTTCCCCCCCCCCCTCCTTTTTCAGTAATTTTTTGTCCCCCGCTAGGTTCCCCTCCCCTACATCCTTTTCTCTTTTTTTGGGGAGGAAAGGGGGGGGGGACAAATAGAGATGCATCGCAAAGGGAGGGAATATGGGGATAGGAGAAACATTTTGTATTGTTTTTTGTATTATTGTTTTTTTTCCTTTTTGTGAAGGAATTTGTATATTTATTGCTGATTTTAGAAAATAAAAATTTTAATAAAAAAAAAACAACTTGTCTTGCGTAAAACAAGTCCTCAAATAGCTATGTGAACAGAAAAATAAAAAAAAGTTATAGGTCTGGGAAGGCAGGGAGTAAAAACAAAAACACAAGGTGCTGAGGGGGTTAAAGAACAATATGAGCTCTTCCTTTCCTCATTATTTTAGGTATTATGAGCTAAGGCATGCTCCTAGAGTTCAGGTTAAATTTGATTCATTTTAAGACATTCTAAAGCTATTCACTTATTTTCACTTTAGAAATAAATAACGGCATATTCAATGCTGATACTTTATATAGGAGCAGTTAAAACTCTGAATTCGGGTGTTGTAAAATATGAGAAATAGACTTGCTTTAGGTAATATTTCACCATTTTATATAATGTTTCTTGGATCTGGTCACATTGGCACATTATTCATAGATTAAATTGTACCCTTACATTTTTATTTAAAATCCAGAAAAGATCTTTGGATAAATGCCCAAAATGTTTACAAGATTCTGCTAGCTTGGTTCATCTTCTGTGGAGATGTCCGAAGCTTCACCAGTTGTAGGAGTTGGTTACTACTGTAGATCACTTAGTGTTTTTCAGATTATCGTTCCGTAGTGACACCTCCTTGGTTACTGTATGGAAAAATATGTCAAATAATATGATTTGGTATGAAAAAGGTTTATGTCTAGATAAAGAGCAATATGCTAAGTATATAGCTTCCTTGTCTTGGGTTTCGTGTTAACCAGAGGAAGTGTTGGGGATTCTATAATTATAGGGGTTTTCCCTCTCTCTCCATTTGGTAGTGTTTGTGTGGATGTTTATGAGGTTTGTATGTTTATGAGGTTTGTATGCCTTGTCTATGTATTCACAATAAAAAAGGAAATTTGGAACAATACGAGACAACTTAGTGGCAAATGAAAAGTCAAAGTTCATCTTTTCTGTTAGTTAGGCTATATAAGGCATCAACTTCTCTTTTCATTTTCATTCTAAATCCTAGATGAGTATAATTTCTCAATTCTTCTTTTCCCCTTTGTCCTTGGTTTTGCAGATAAACTTGCCAGCAAAAAATTGGCAACTTCTGATGTGTCAATGAAAATACAAAACAGGAATCTGCAAAACACAACAATATTGCCTGTCAATTGAATAATCAAGAATACTGTTATAAAACCAGGAATAAGAAGGGAAAACTAGCATTGCTGTCAAACAGATCCTAGTAAAGCCTGTCACTCTGGAAATGCTAGGCAATCTATAGACAGTGTTATTTATTACAGAGCAGAAAATTTGAGCAGATTGATCCATTGTGAGAAAACATTCAGTACAATTTGTAATTATTTCAATCATATTTCTGCTTATTCTAGGCTGAGGAGACCTGCAGATGACCCTTTTTAGTGATTGACAGCCTTCTCTATATGAATTTGCATAGTGAGATAGCTGTCAATAACTGAACAGGACCCCCACTTGACTCCAAAGAACCACCATGAGCAGGAATTTAGAGGGGTTTTCCAGGACTACAATATGGATGACCTATCCGCAATACAGGTCATCAAAGTCTAAACAGTGGGGTTTCAACTCCGCTCTACCAGTCATCCTGAAGAGACCATACACTGTATAGTGGCTATACTGTGTGCTGCAACCCAGTGATGAATGGGACTGAGGTGCACACAGGCCATGTGACTGATGAACATGATGCCACTGACCTAATAAGATCACAGTGCTCATTGGAGCTCATCAGTAACAGGAATAGGACCCCACTTATTTTGCCCCTAGTTTTGCAAATATATACATGGAACATTCAGAAGATGCCTATCCCCACTGGAAGAACTGCAGAATCTGGATAATCAATATTGAGGTTTGCTGTTACCCCTTGGTGTGTTATACAGAAAAAAAATGGATTACAATGGAAAATCTGCAAACAAATGACATTTTTACATTTAATCTCCATTTAGATTTAATTCCTGTGATGCTCTTTAAGGGTTAGCAAAATTTCTAAATATAAATTTGAATAATTTGAGGGCTGTAGTTTCTAAAATGAGGTCTATCGTGAGTCACACATGATCAAGCGGACACGAGGGACTCTGGCACTCCAGATCCAGTGCCCTTGGATAAGACTTTAAGGGAACCAATAGGCTACCAATAATTTATGTCATCCATCGATCCATCCACACACACACACACATCCATACACAAGCTGCCACCATCTGTCAATTTAAGGCCAGGCTGATGAAAGCCCTGGTCACATATGCACAACTGTGTTCTACCATATGACAAGCACACTGGTATAAATGGAAAAAAGCAAAGCAGCACTTTGAGGAGGCAGACAAGTTAGAGTAACAAGGAATGACATTGCATTTTAAGATTTAATTTAAAAAAAAAAAAAAGTATAGTGCTAAACAAAAAATATGACAAAACAAAGGACATGTAATCAAACAGTTACAGAAAATAAAAGGATTAAAACAGAAAGGTTCTTATTAAGGATGAGAGAATTGACTTCGGATGAAACATCCAAAGATGATTCATATAAAACTTTCTTAGAATACTGTACGGAGTGAGTATAATATTACAATGTACAGGCTCCAATGAGCCGAAGTTATTACAAGGTACCACGTGGAACCGAAACGGAGTTTGGTAAAAGGTTTTTAACAGTACAAATTCATTTCTGAAGTTATTACCCGAAGTCTCGTGAGACTTCGCAAAGGGAACCACCGAAGGTTTATGCAAATCAAGTCCATTCGCTCATCCCTAGTTCTCACACTTGATCGGATTCCCAAATTGTGTTAAAGAAATGTCCGAAATCCCTCATTTTTATCCCAATTCCGCAGAGGGTGGAGCTGAAAAGGGTCTACCTCCCATTCTTGGCCTTCTGGGAAGACATTCAATACAAGTGCATATTCTCGCTGGCAGATGTGAAATATTAATAAAGTATGGGGGTCATTTATTATACAGAAAAACAACTATATTAGGCATATTTCAAGCAGATATTGTGGTGTAACAGTTAGTTGCGTCGTTATCTGCGACTTCTCCCCGCTCACGCCAGGTCTAAAATTGTGGGCAGGGACAGGCTGGCAGGCTCGTCTCATTCATTATCGCATGGCCACTGCTGCTGGATTGCAGGGTGGTCGTAACCATGGAAACAAACACTATATAATGTGATAGAAAAATGAATCCAGCCAGCAAAGGAAGCAATATGGATAATAACAATACATTAGTAAGTGCCTTGTATTAACTTTCTCTACATAATAAATGCTATTTGCCGAAGTAACACAACCCCTTTAAGCAAAAAAAGATGTTTTGGATCTTCAAACTGAACACTGTCTTCACCCTTGGGCCTCAACGAGTCATTTGAAAATGTGTACCATTGACTTGATCACTGTATTTGTTTGGCATAATTGGGATTCACGTACCCCCAGAACACATTTTGAATTGTTTTTCCCTTGTATTTATTATTTACCTTGTCATTCCATATGGTCGGCACCAGGTTTTGTACAGGCCCTATACTAGATAAATCACTTTGCAATATTAACTTAGTTTTAATATATATTCGCTGAAGGACCCGGCTTCGCACGGGTATATTTAATCTATTTCATTTAATGTTTGTGGGTGTCTTTAAAAGATAGACAGTATCGACTATAACAGTGAAATCTACAGCACCCCGCCCCCTTAACAGTGACCTCCACAGCCACCCACCCCTTAACACCCCCCCACAGTGCCCCGTCTCCTTAAAGGGAGTCTTTCACCTGTTTCACCTAAAATGGGACCTCCACAGAAGCCCACTCCCTTAACATTGACCTTCACAGCAGCCTACCCCTTTAACAGTGACCTCCACAGGGGCCCGACCCCTTAACAGTGACCTCTACAGCACTCAACCCTTAACACTGACAATAGGTTCCCAGCCCCCTTAACAGAGACCTCCACAGTGATTGCCCATTTAACAGTGACTGCCACAGTACACCACTTCCTTAAGTGACCTCCACTGTATTATGCTCCCTTAAGTGACCTCACAGTACCCTGCTGCCCCTTTAATAGTGGCCCTCACAGTCCCCTCCTCCCTTAACAGTGACCTCCACAGCAGCCTGTCCCCTTAAAGGGAAGGGCTCTGTGGATATTACTGTTATGGGGGCAGGCCGCTGTGGAGGTCACTGTAAAAGGAGAGGACGCTGTGGATGTTACTGTTAACAGCAGCCCCTAGGGTGGCCCGAGGTCCGTTTTTACGCTGCAGGGAAAAAGTCACCCTGCCACCCCTGCAGCTGACAGAAGTTGATTTTTACCTTTATTTTTTTAAATCCCTGTCTGCTGCGGAGTGGGAGGTGGTGTGGCCTAACCGGGTCGGGAGAGTTGCGTAGCGGGACTTGGGGACAGGGTTTTTAAGTCCTGTGACCTCCACAGCACTCTGCTCCCTTAATAGTGTTATCCACGGCGCCCTGCACCTAAAGCAGTGAAGAAAAATGGCTGGGTTGTTGGAAACCTGGTGTAAAACTGTGTGTTTGTGGAGACTAAGGACCTGCAAGCTTCTATTGGCTGATAAGGGACATGTGACCGTGTGTATGACAGTTGGGATGTGAAGTGAAAGACCTGCAGGCTTCTATTGGCTAATGTAGGTCATGTGATGTGCCATATTTGCACTTTTTGGGAACATCTCAGGAACAGTACGTCCTGCTGGATTTCTTAATGCTGGGCCCTAGCCTCCAACTTAACCAGATCCATCTGTAGCAGAATATTGTCCACTTTTGAGTTTACCCAGTTTGGTACTATCAGAAAAAATGTATACTCTACTGTATGTACCATTTTCTATCACTGAGCCAGTTACTTACCAACTTAACTTCTTTTCCCCCTATTCCAAGCATTCCCATTTTGAATACCAACCTTTGAAGTGCCACAGTATTGAATGTTTTGAAGAAATCAAGATATAAGACACCTAACAACTTACACTGCTCAAGTTTAGAACTTTCCTCATCGAAGAAACTGATTAGATAAATTTAAAAAGGCTGATCCTTCATAAACCCATGCTGAAACAGGGTTATACATTTATTTATCTTTAGAAATTCCAGAATGGCATCTCTTAGAAAACCTTCACACAATTTACAGGCCTATAGTTTCCTGCAGGGCCAGAGTTACGGGTGTGCAAGCTGGGCAACTCCCCAGGGCCCTAGGCTCTGAGTAGTAATCTGCCCAATAATGGATCGATCTGTCATGGGGCTGCCTGACATAATTAAACAGGAACTGCATTAGTGCAGTTCTGAGCCCAGCAAAGCTTGAGGACCTTGGATGACATCATCATCACAGGCCCTTAACCTCCTAAGAAAGTACGGAATCAATGCAGTTCTGAGTCCTGCGCCCTCTGCAAGTATGAAATAAACTGGAAAAGCAGAATATCCTTCCATCCAGCCTGACCATTGGTGTCCTTTCTTGCCAGTCTGCAAGACAGGTGGACAATGTAAATGGCCAGTGGGGGATGGGTGGTCAGCACCTAGGGACTATGCTGCTGCCAGTGGAGTGATGCAGGGGGGTGGTCAAGGGTCAGTTTACTGCCAGGGGGGAGGGGTGGTCAGTATCCAGAAATAATGAAACTGCTAGTGGAGGACGGGTGGTCACTGGTCAATTTTAGTGCCGGTGGGGGAGAGGTGGTCAGTGGTGGAGGGGTAGCTAGTTTGCAGGGACAATATTGTAGGCAGTGTGGGGGAATGAACTGTCAAGGTCAATACTGCTACCAGTGAGGACATGGTGGTCATGGTAAAAGAAAGTTTTTAGTGGGGGAGGGCTGGACGTGGGATAAAACTATTGGTCGTATTGGTTGTTGCTGGGAGAAATTTTGCGATGTACTGTGGTTTTTATTTGGCACTTTTGGAGAGATATTTTGTTCTGCGTTGCGGTATTTCTTTGGTGCTTTTGGGGAGATATTTTGAGCTGCATTGGCTTTTCTTAGCACTTTTTTGGGAGATATTTTGTGCTGCGTTGTGGTATTAGAAGATGTTGGTACGTATTTTGTGATGTACTGTGGTATTTATTTGCTACTGTTCGGGAGATATGTGCAGCACGATGTTATTTAGTTAGAGCAGTTGGGGAGGTATTTTGTGGCGCACTGTGGCAATTATTTGGCCCTGTTGGAGAGGTTTTTCTTGCTACATGGTGGTATCGGGATGGTATTTGTTGCTGTTGGGGAGGGTACTGTATGTCCCTAACCATGTCATTAGGCATTTATGTGTTTTATTTTATTTCCTTTTTAATACTGATGCTTTACCTAGGAGCATGACAAACTAAAGCAAAATTTGCTTCAACGTGCATTACACACAATCTTTTTTTAAGCAATATCATATGTGGGTTGAAGGGGTTTGTGTGCAAGAACTGCTTTAGGCACACTGAAGGTCAAAAGGCCCATTTATTCCCAGCTTGAGACTCCGATTATTAAAATGTAACTTTTATTGGACAATCATTAAAATATGAGAAAAACATCCATGTGAAGGTTAGAATTGTCAGTGACTCACCAGCAATGTTCATTAATATCTATGGGGCTTAGTGTGTGTAATGTCTATATATGCACTTTCATTATTGGGCCACTATATCCCACTTTACTGATATTGATTTACATATTTGTTCAGAGTGAAAAGACACTGCTCTGTATTTAGATATGGAGTACTACTGCTTGTTGAATTACAACTAGTCTCCTATTTGTAATAACTGGGGGATAGAATATCAACAGGAATAAATTACAACATGTAAGTTGTTACAATGTTGTAAGGTGTGTATATTCACTGGAAGGGTGTGTTATGCAGGCCAATAATTAGATTGAATTTGCTACACTTAAATTGCTATACCTCTTTAAAAGGAGCAGAAAGATTGTTCATTCATTTATCAGTTGTAGACACATCCTCTGATTGGAAAAACGGAATAACGCTCTGTATTCTTTCCAACCACAAACTCAATCCTCCTGTAATTTCATTTCTTGTGGTATGAAGATTGTCACTCACACATCATTGTACTCTGACTAATCAGTATTGTGGTGAATGAATGATAAAGCCTCGCGCAACCCTCCTGACACGTTTCACCATCAAGTGGCTTCATCAAGGGAAAAGGGGTTGTAACGTTGAGATGCCAAAGTCCCCTAGGACTGCTTTGTCATCCCAGTCTGGTCCTGGGAGTTAGTGTCTGGATGCATACTGTACATGGCAGACATGATCTAAATTGATGGAATTGCCGTGCAGAATTCTGACCATCGGGATCAGGTTGTCATTCACTATAAAACATCTGACTTTTGTGTGTGGACCATCATGTGCCTGTATATATATATATGTGTGTGTGTGTGTACAGTGCCTTGCAAAAGTATTCGGCCCCCTGGAACTTTTCAACCTTTTGCCACATTTCAGGTTTCAAACAAAAAGATATAAAATTTTAAATTTTTGGTGAAGAATCAACAAGTGGGTCACAGTTGTGAAGTGGAAAAAAATTTATTGGATCATTTAAACTTTTTTTGTAATAATAAAACTGAAAAGTGGGGCGTGCAAAATTATTTGTCCCCCTTGCATTAATACTTTGTTGTGCCACCTTTTGCTGCGATTACAGCTGCAAGTCGCTTGGGGTATGTCTCTATCAGTTTTGCACATCTAGAGACTGAAATTCTTGCCCATTTTTCCTTGCAAAACAGCTCGAGCTCTTTGAGGTTGGAGCTCTTTCCACATATTCTCAATTGGATTCAGGTCTGGACTTTGACTTGGCCATTCTAAGACCTGGATACGTTTATTTTTGACCATTCCATTGTAGATTTTGCTTTATGTTTGGGATCATTGTCTTGTTGGAAGATAAATCTCCATCCTAGTCTGAGGTCTTTTGCAGACTCCAACAGGTTTTCATCCAGAATGGTCCTGTATTTGGCTCCATCCATCTTCCCATCAATTTTAACCATCTTCCCTGTCCCTGTTGATGAAAAGCAGGCCCAAACCATGATACTGCCACCACCATGTTTGACAATGGGGATGGTGTGTTCAAGGTGATGAGCTTTGTTGCTTTTATGCCAAACATATTGTTTTGCATTTTTTTCCAAAAAGTTGGATTTTGGTTTCATCTGACCAGAGCATTTTCTTCCACATGTTTGGTGTGTCTCCCAGGTGGCTTATGGCAAACTGTAAACAAGACTTTTTTATGGATATCTTTGAGAAATGGCTTTCTTCTTGCCACTCTTCCATAAAGACCAGATTTGTGAAGTGTTCAACTGATTGTTGTCCTATGGACAGACTCTCTCACCTCAGCTGTAGATCTCTGCAGTTCATCCAGAGTGATCATGGGCCTCTTGGCTGCATCTCTGATCAGTCTTCTCCTTGTTTGAGATGAAAGTTTAGAGGGATGGCCGGGTCTTGGTAGATTTGCAGTGGTCTGATACTCCTTCCATTTCAATATGATCGCTTGCACAGTGCTCCTTGGGATGTTTAAAGCTTGGGAAATCTTTTGGTATCCAAATCTGGCTTTAAACTTCTCCACAATAGTATCATGGACCTGCATGGTGTGTTCCTTGGTCTTCATGATGCTCTCTGTGCTTTAAACAGAACCCTGAGACTATCACAGAGCAGGTGCATTTATACGGAGACTTGATTACACACAGGTGGATTCTATTTATCTTCATCAGTCATTTAGGACAACATTGGATTAGGGTTGTCACGGGTATCGAAACTTCGATACCGAATCGATACTTTTACACCTGTATCGATTCGGTACCGGGATTTGCAGACTTGCGATACTAGCTGCGCTTCTGCGCAGCCTAGTATCTCTCTTTAAGAGGAAGCATGGCGCGCGGCGAGCGCTATGTTCCGGGAGCTCAGTGTTGAAGAAGGAGGGAGGGACAGTGGGACTCGGGACACAGTCCCTCCCCTCCGCTAATGCCACGAAACTAGAGCCAATTAAATGTTCGGGCTCTGAAGATGCCCGCAGCGCCGCACCGCTGCCACCAATGAAAGTCCGGATTATTACAGGAGGAGGAGGGGGGAGGCAATAAAAAGTGGTGCCGCCCCTCCTGAGCTCGGGAAACACCAGCAAAGCCACCTCCTCATCCTCCTGACCTCCACAGCGCCAGCCGGAGCCCGAGCCGTGACAGCCAGTCAGCGTGCACTGTGCCACACAGCACAGTGCACAGAAAAGTCAGCTCAGCAGCAGTCAGCCTATCTGCAGGCATAACAGGTATTATGCCACTGTGACACCCACCAAAATGTAATTAGCCTGCCTCAAAGTAAAGGCAGGAAATAAAGATAAGGCAGCTAGCAAGATTGGGGTTAATGTGAATTAACCCCAAACTTGCCACTACCATTTTGTTTAAATATGATGGGGGTCACTTATTATTAATGTCAGACTGGACACATGCTTTAGGAGTCCATGTGTCTCAGTCACATTAATAGTAAGTGACCCTTGGCCCCAAGTATCTCACATAATGGGCAGTTGGCCATGGGCACCATGGGGTTAATGTAACAGAATACAGACCAATTAGGCTAGTTTCACACTTGTGGCCGGCTGTTCCAGCAGGGAACTCTGTGTTGGATCCATATTAACACAACTCTGCTGCCCGAAGTCTGCTCTGGCCACTAATACTAGAGGCGTGCTGGAGTTTCGGCCGCAGAACAGCAAACAGGCAGAGAGGTGGCCAGACAAAAACTACGGCACGCTGCGTTTTTTGTCTGGCCACCTCTCTGCCTGTTGCTGTGGGCCACCATGTGATCAGTCACATGGTTTAGGAGCAGACAGGCTGTTGGTGTGATCCTAACCATGTGACAGATCACATGGTCATGACATCATTAAAGGTCCTTAAAAGCTATAGTGAATGGAGTGTTTTTTTCTCTGCCTGGTCCTGTCAATCAACATAGCCACTAGGTGCAGAGGTAACGCCCCTTGCACCTAGTGGCCTCATTAGCATAAAATAAAAGTTCATTTTATATAAAAATTGGGGCACCAGTAAATAAAAGACATATATTTGGAATCAGGTGACATTAGCACATCTCTAATGTCAGCCGGATTCATACTGAAAAAACTGGTGACAGAAACCCTTTAAGTTTGCAAGAGAAGAGATAGAATAGATGCATTGCTCCAGAATTATTTGCCTAAACAAGAGAAGTTGGGGCAGGAGTGGACAGGTGAAGGCATGTCAAAATCAATATCAAACTCTGACAATCTCATATCTGGTGCAAATTTGCTGTTTAATTCAATAAACGTTTTACGTTTAAATAATCTACAGCCATTTTGTGTTTTCATTTTATTTTTCGCGTGGTATCGAATGGTATGGAGTATCGAAAGTTTTTTTGTGGTATCGAAATCGAAACTAAATTTTGGTATCGTGACAACCCTACATTGGATCATTCAGAGATCCTCAATGTACTTCTGGATGAGTTTTCTGAACTGAAAGTAAATGGGCCGAATAATTTTGCACGCCCAACTTTTCAGTTTTATTATTACAAAAAAAGTTTAAACGATCCAATAAATTTCGTGACCCACTTGTTGTTGATTCTTCACCAAAAATTTAAAATGTTATATCTTTTTGTTTGAAGCCTGAAATGTGGCAAAAGGTTGAAAAGTTCCAGGGGGCCGAATACTTTCGCAAGGCACTGTGTGTGTGTGTGTGTGTGTGTGTGTGTGTATATATATATTTCTATTATATTTTAAAAAAATTTCCCCAGTCGTTTCCATGACAGCACATCCTGAGACTGACTTCCTCTGAAAGGACAGGAAAAAACAGAGAACCCACCCCTACCCCTCATCGTCAGTGTTTTTTCCTTTCCTGCCAGTGAGGTGCTGGGAGCTCTATGGGGTTCCTAGCAGCAATTTACCTAGGTCACATCTTCTTACGGCCGGAGGTCGGTTCCGGCGGTGCGGCTCTCCCTCCTCCTTTCTGGGCCGAGCCCCTCGTGTTGCTGGTGGCCCCGGCGAAGCCCCGGAGTGGCTTGGGGCCACCAGCGTGTCTTGCGTTGGGACATTGCACTGGCGCAGGTTCCGGCGCATGCCCAATGTATAAATCGAGGCAGCGGTGGCTGGAAGATGACGCCCAGCGTTTCTCACCCCTACACGTGCCTCTCCGCGTTCTAGTGGATGGGACTGGCAAAAATGAGTGCCCCTTCCACACTCAGCTCAGGATTGGAGCCCCCCCCACTACCCAGGTTCCAGTGAGTAGCCTGTTCAGGCACCCAGCTTGTGTTTTTATATTACCCTGTAGTGGTTGACCCTTCTCTCCCTTGTATGTTTCAATGAGAAAAGAAGTCTTCCTCTTATACTAAGGTTAAAACCTGGAAGTGCAGCTTATGATCAAAGCGTCTGCCTTCCTCTGGGGTTAAACCATTGTGTAAAGATTGTACCGCATTGGTTGTTAAAGCTGAATCTTCCAGCCTGTTGGATGACATCAAAACCATGGTTAGGGAGAAAGTTCAGTCTGCCTTGGCCTCCAGCGACTTGTGTGGCCTGTACTTTAAAGGTCTAGCTGGAGCAATTAGAGATCCATTTAATTAATAAGACCCCGAAGGAGCAGATCCTGGACAGTCTTCGCCTATTAAAGATGGCCACTAGTTTCCTGGCTGATGCCTCTGCTGAGTCTGTAAGACTATCTACCCGTACGGTGGTTCTGTCTAATACAATTAGAAGAGTCCTTTGGTTGAAAGCATTGTCAGAGGATATGACTTCAAAAGGCAAACTAATTTCCCTCTCATTCCATGGCCAATACATCTTCAGTCCTGACCTCGACAAGATCTTAGAAAACGCCACTGATCGCAAGAAGGGATTTCCCGAGGATAGATCTAGGGGCAGGAAACAGTTTTTTCAACAACATCAAGATACCAAGACAGAGGAAAACTGGAGTTCCCCTGACTCGGATGGCGTCATTGTATCCTCCTCTAAACAATGAGGCCATCCGATTCGGGGGAATACTCAGCTCCTTTATCGATACCTGGGAGCAAGTCATCACAGAACCTTTTATCATCTAAGTTATAAGAGAAGGGTACTCAATATAATTGCAATCTCTTCCCCCACAGAAACTCACCTTAACCCAGCTTCCCTTATCTCCAATGTACTTCCTGTCCAAAGCCATGTGAAAGCTATTATGTTTAGGGGCAATAGAAGATGTTCCCAGCTGGGAAATAGGAAGGGGTCACTATTCTCCATTATTCCTAGTTCAGAAACCAAACAGCAAATTTCAGACCATTATAAATTTGAAACCGCTAAACAAATATATAGTCTATCGCAGGTTCAAGATGGAAACTTTCAGTGAAACTAATCAAGAGGGGGGCTATGATGGCCACAATCCACCTCAAGGGCGCTTACTTTCACGTTCCAATCAACCCCCAATCCAGAAAAGAGATTCGCACTACGACTAGACGGCCAAATCAAGCATTACCAATTCAACTGCCCCCCATATCTTTTCCAAGATCATGGCGGAAGTAGTGGCCTCCCTAAGCAAGGGATACCTATAATTCAGTACCTGGATGACCTTTTGATTATAGGAGAAAATACGGCTCTTCTTCATTCCCATCTTCAGGTTGTATTTGCTCATCTTCAGGCCCTGGGCTGGTTATTTAACTGGGAAAAGTTCAACCTCCTCCCAGACAACCGAAGAATATTTTTGGGAATCCTTCTGGATTCCGTCATCCAGAAATCTTTCCTACCCTTTCCAAAGATACAGAATCTGAAACTCAGTGTCCAGCAACTTCTGTGAAAACCAGTTTTCTCTATCACAGAAAGCATGAAGATTCTAGGACGCCTCTCGTCCTGCATTCCTGCGGGGCCCAACACCAAATGAGGCCTCTGCAGAATCTAATCCTCAGGAAATGAAACAGATCCCAATCAACCCTGGACCACAGGATGTGTCTGACCAGGGAAGTAAGGGTCTCTCTACAGTGGTGGCTCTGAGATGAAAATCTGCAGACCTGGGTCTCCTGGAGTCAGGAAAACATGTTCCCGTTGACGACGGATGCCAGATCCTGGGTCTGGGGTGCCCTTTCAACCAGGGGTCCTGGTCCCTAACTCAGAGGAGAATGTTGTCCAATTACAGAGAACTTCGGGCAATATGGGAAGGTCTGAAAGCAACACAGACCCAGTCAAGAGATCGTCATGTGCTGGTCCACTCGGACAACTCCACAGCTGTGGCCTTTATCCAACATCGGGGGGGACAAGGCACGGTTATCTTCAGGATCTCGCAAGGCAGATTTTCTTGTGGGCAGAAAAGAACTTAAGATCCCTTACAGCAGTACACCTGACGAGCTCTCTCAATTTAAGAGCGGACTTTCTCAGTCGACAGACTAGATCCAGGCAAATGGTCCCTGTCCCAGTCAGACTTTCAAGCGATCCAGGTCCATTGGGGCAATCCGAGTCTTGATTTATTCGCCTCCAAGAAAAACCACAAGGTCCCTCGCTACTTTTCTCTGAACCCAAGAGATCCTTGTGTGGCGGTAGATGCCTTCACCCAGACACGTCAGACCTTTCCACCAATTCCGATGATTCCGAAAGTTCAACAAAAGTTCCAGTACAAAAAATGCACTCTAATCCTAGTGGTCCTCTTTTGGCCCAAAAGGGGCTGGTTCGTCCTTCTGAAATCCCTCAGTCGGGAAGGCCCAATCCTGTTCTCCCCGATGGAAGATCTCCTAACACAGGGCCCAATCAGTCATCCGAATCCCAGGCTCCTCAAGCTATCAGCCTGGTTACTGAGCAATCCATCCTTCTAGGTCTGGGCCTATCTCAGAAAGTTGTGACTACCCTGATGCTTAGCAGGAAGTCCAACACCTCTAAGACATATCTTAAGATTTGGAAAAAGTTCACTTCCTGGGTGGGGGGGGGGGGCGACAAGTTTAACCAGTTTTTTCCCAATATTCCCCTCATCCTGGACTTTCTTCAGGATGGGCTGGATATGGGTCTCTCCCCAAACTCACTGAAGGTTCAGGTGTCAGCCCTGGGCACCCTTTATAACACCAGTCTTTGAGGTCCCCTGGGTTGCTAGATTTTTAAAAGCTGCGGATAGGTTGTGTCCTAGAGTTAAAAATATGGTACCTCCGTGGAATCTGAATACAGTTCTTTTGGGTTTGTCAGATTCCCCGTTTGAGCCTCTAGATGTTCTGCCTATTAAGTGGCTTACCCTTAAGACAATATTTTTAGTAGCAATATCCTCAGCTAGGAGAGTCTGTGAACTGCAGGCCCTGTCCATCCAGGAGACCTTTTTTGGGGTTTTTGAGGACAAGATAATATTTAAACTAGACCCTAATTTATTGCCAAAGGTAATTTCTACATTCCATAGATCCCAAGATATTGTCATTCCTTCATTCTGTGCCAAACCCAAAAATGAGCAGGAAGCAAAATTCCATAACTTAGATGTCAGAAGGGCCGTCCTCCATTACTTGGAAGTTACTAGGGATTGGAGGATAGATAAGAATTTGTTGATTCAGTTTTTTGGCCTGAATAAAGGTAGGAAGGCGGCAAAAAGCTCTATATCGGGTTGGATAAGGAATGCTATTACCGAAGCCTACAGAGCTTCAGGTAAAGAACTGCCCTCTTCTCTCAGAGCCCATTCAGTAAGGGCAGTATCCACCTCCTGGGCCGAAAGAGCCTCGGTCTCCTTGGAGCAAATATGCAGGGCGGCCACTTGGAAGAGGGCTCTTACCTTTACCAAACATTATAGGCTTGATGTATCTGCCAATGAGGACATGACCTTTGGACGTAAAGTCCTTGGTGCTGTTGTCCCTCCCTTCTTCACTTTGTTAGTTCTCAGGATATGCTGTCATGGACACGACTGGTGAAATGAGTATTACACTCACCGGTAATCCAGTTTCCTCGAAGTCTCCATGACAGCATATACCTCCAAGCCTATTATTTATTTATTTTATTTATTTATTTATTTTTGTTCTACCCTTTATCCTGGTTCTGTTAAAATACACTGTCAATGAGGGGCAGGGATGGGTTTTTTAACTTCTCTGTGTTTTTTTCCTGTCCTATCAGAGGAAGTCAGTCTCAGGATGTGCTGTCATGGAGACTTCCAGGAAACCAAATTCCTGGTGAGTTTAATTCTTATATATATATATATATATATATATATATATATATATATATAGCAGCAAGTAAGTACAATTATAGCTCCTGATGTCTAAAGTCAATGGGACAGCTCCTTCTTATTCACCGGAGGATAAATCATCAGTATAGCAAAGACAGACAACACCTTCAGCAACTTTATTTCACTATTTTGGATCAACTTTGGACAAAGACACCTCCAAAGTAACCTTTAACTGAAAGTGAGACACAGCATCCTACAAAGCTTACATCTCTCTCAATGAAACATGTAAGTTAATTCTCTTTCTAGAAGGACACGAGAACCAAAATGTCTCAAGAGAAACTTGTTTTTCTTAGTTGACCTGCCTTGTGGGGTACTCTTTAAGGTGCTCTTTATCATTAGGATGAAAAAATTACCCTGAGTATTGTATGCCAGGCAACACTACTCTTGGTTTCTAGAAAGAGTATATGCAAATTACACCTCTTAATTTGGCTAGCGTGAGAAAGGATTAGCATTCTATTCTGTTTTGGAAGACAGGCTAATTTGAATATCTTTGACAGAAAACCAAAGGTATGCACATTATCTTTCCTGACCAAAAAAATAAAAGACAACATAGCCTATCTAATGCCAGTATTAAGAGATGTGATTTGTGATATACTCTACCTAGAAACCAAGAGTAGTGTCATCAGGTATACAATACTCATGCATATTTTTTGTCTCCCTAATGATAAAGAGCACCCCAAAGAGAACCCCACAATGCAAGTTAGACAAGTTTCTCTTTATGCATTCTGGTTCTCTTGTTCTTCTAGAAAAAAAACTAACATGCATGTTACATTCAAAGATAAGATTTGTGGGATGTTGTAAGTCTCTTGTCTCACTTTCAGTTGAATCTTACTTTGGAGGTGTCTCTGGTTCATATAATGTTGAATCAAAATGGTGAAATAAAATTGCTAAATGTGTTGTCTGTTTTTGCTATGCAGGTGATGTATGCTCAAGTGAGAAGTAGAGAGCTATAATTATACTTATTTGCTGCGGCACAGCAAGTAACTAAACAGTAAGAACACAGCAGCAATACGAGTGCTGCATTGTTTTCACATAGCAAATTGGCAGAGATGTCTTGCTGCTTTTTAAACATGCCTATGAAGCAAAACAAGAAAAATAGCTAAGGCTACTTTCACACTTGCGTTTGGACGGATCCGCACGCAATGCGCTTGCGAACGGATCCGTACGCAAATGCATTTGTTCGCATCCGTTCAGAACGGATCCGCATTGCCTATCTTTTACATAGGCAAAACGGATCCATTCTGATCTCCATTGAAAGTTCCATAGGGAACGGATCCGTTTGCTATTGTGCATTAGCAAATGGATCCGCTCCCATTGACTTGCATTGGAGTGGAGACGGATCTGCCTCCATTCCGCTCGGTCAAGCGGACACCAGAGCAGAATGGAGGCGGAACGGAGGCAAACTGATGCATTCTGAATGGATCCTTATCCATTCAGAATGCATTAGGGGCAAACGGTTCCATTCAGGATCGTTTGTGAGACCCTGGGACGGATCTCACAAACGGATCCTGCTGACGCAGGTGTGAAAGTAGCCTCAGTTATTAACAACTTAACAGTCCGAACTGGATGGACAGATTCTTTTTTTTAGGCCTTATAAACTATGTTACTATGTAGCCTCACATCTGCAAGTAGTTCTTTCAGTACAAAAGCCCTTAATCAAAAAGCAGATGGGAACAACATTTCTAGTTGCAATGCCTTAGGGGGAAACTCTGGGTGGGTACTATTTCTATTATCGAGACCAGTTGATACACTAATAACCCTGTCTTGTCACTAATGGAGCATGGAGGCAGGGAGCAGGCCCTCCAAAACACTGCAAACTGCCACTTGAAGTGAGATTCTCATCTTGCCTCATGGTATAAGCGGCCCTGATACTGTAGTACCCCAGAGAGGGCACTACCCATTCCTACAATCTGCTACTGTCTTGAATGCCTAACTAGTGTGTGACACCACTATGCCTTTTGTTTCCAGGTCTGTTCAGAAAATGCTATGTAACTTATTTATTGCATTTCATGCACTGTGCCTGGTTTACTACCAGGTGGCAGGGTGTCTGGCAGTGAGCTATAGGTAGAATGGAACTAAATATTCCATTCTCCACCCTCCTTGGAGGAGTGGGCTCGCCTGGCGAACCTGAACCGAACCAAATCTCAAGTGGTTTGCTGAGATCTCTTGCTGTAACTGGTGAAATGCGGATTGCAAGTCACTCAGACATGCTGAAGGGACACATCACCTTTTGGAGTAGGCGCACGTTGAGAGCGCTTCCCCTCTATAGTGGTACGTTGCTCCCTAGAGTTGTAAGAGGAGGCTGAGGTAGAAGATGAGCTGGTGTGAAAGGAAGGGGATGGAGGAGAAGAGCCCTTTGTATGGAAAGCCACAGGAGATGCAGGTTGACCACAATCCGAGCCTTCATCATGCTCTGTGTCTAAAGCATGGAAGGCACCATCTTTGACTCCATCCACCACAGGGAAGAAGCTGGTGAGTTTCAGAGGGCTGCATCTTCTCTTCCCTTTTGGCATGATGT
Organism: Rhinella marina; assembly: GCA_900303285.1. Lineage (NCBI taxonomy): Eukaryota > Metazoa > Chordata > Amphibia > Anura > Bufonidae > Rhinella > Rhinella marina. The sequence continues at coordinate 11,675 of ONZH01021611.1, read as the reverse complement.
CTGCGCAGTCCCAGGGTAAAGTGCAGCAGTGGGGGACAAGTATTAAAGTAAAAAGCTGATGTGGAAACCAAGTTTTAGGCTGAACACTCCGAAACACAGGGATCACCCTGCTGCTTCCATGCACTGTTAACCACACCCCCAGTAGTTTCACTATTTTATTCCATATACTCCCCCCAAAAACATAAATTATATGTACTCCCAAATTGTGCAATAAAAAAAGAATTCATAGAGCTACGTCGATGGAAAAATACAAACATTATGGCTCTTGTAAAGCAGAAACTTGAAGGCCTAAAAATAAAATGGCAATATTTGCATGAAATATAGAGTGGCTCCCATGGAGCACCTACATTTTTATGAGGACATCATTGCTCATGTAGAACCGGGGCCTGACCAGTACAATTTATTTCATCACGGTTCTGCAGCTTATTTTAATGCTTATATTGGGCCACCAGTGCAGAGCTACTGGGTGGCTCCAAATTACATTAGCCAGGCATACATAAAATCTGTAAGCAGTGGCTCCACTGTGTGCCTGGCTGAAGTGTACTGAATTTACTCATCAGCCTCACGCTGGTGGCTCAGTAGTCAGTAGTAGCACTGTGTGAAAGATGTTGTGTAAATGGCTTCTGCCAACCCAGCAGCAGCCAGTGCCAGTCTCATTTCATGGAGCAAAGAAAAATGCTAGCATCCATGTATTTGTACAGTTAGGGCCAGAAATATTTGGACAGTGACACAAGTTTTGTTATTTTAGCTGTTTACTAAAACATGTTCAGAAATACAATTATATATATAATATGGGCTGAAAGTGCACACTCCCAGCTGCAATATGAGAGTTTCCACATCCAAATCGGAGAAAGGGTTTAGGAATCATAGCTCTGTAATGCACAGCCTCCTCTTTTTCAAGGGATCAAAAGTAATTGGACAATGGACTCTAAGGGCTGCAATTAACTCTGAAGGCGTCTCCCTCGTAAACCTATAATCAATGAAGTAGTTAAAAGATCTGGGGTTGATTCCAGGTGTGTGGTTTTGCATTTGGAAGCTGTTGCTGTGACCAGACAACATGCGGTCAAAGGAACTCTCAATTGAGGTGAAGCAGAACATCCTGAGGCTGAAAAAAAAGAAAAAATCCATCAGAGAGATAGCAGACATGCTATCAACATGCAAAATCAACAGTCGGGTACATTCTGAGAAAAAAGGAATTGACTGGTGAGCTTGGGAACTCAAAAAGGCCTGGGCGTCCACGGATGACAACAGTGGTGGATGATCGCCGCATACTTTCTTTGGTGAAGAAGAACCCGTTCACAACATCAACTGAAGTCCAGAACACTCTCAGTGAAGTAGGTGTATTTGTCTCTAAGTCAACAGTAAAGAGAAGACTCCATGAAAGTAAATACAAAGGGTTCACATCTAGATGCAAACCATTCATCAATTCCAAAAATAGACAGGCCAGAGTTAAATTTGCTGAAAAACACCTCAAGAAGCCAGCTCAGTTCTGGAAAAGTATTCTATGGACAGATGAGACAAAGATCAACCTGTACCAGAATGATGGGAAGAAAAAAGTTTGGAGAAGAAAGGGAACGGCACATGATCCAAGGCACACCACATCCTCTGTAAAACATGGTGGAGGCAACGTGATGGCATGGGCATGCATGGCTTTCAATGGCACTGGGTCACTTGTGTTTATTGATGACATAACAGCAGACAAGAGTAGCCAGATGAATTCTGAAGTGTACCGGGATATACTTTCAGCCCAGATTCAGCCAAATGCTGCCAAGTTGATCGGACGGCGCTTCATAGTACAGATGGACAATGACCCCAAGCATACAGCCAAAGCTACCCAGGAGTTCATGAGTGCAAAAAAGTGGAACATTCTGCAATGGCCAAGTCAATCACCAGATCTTAACCCAATTGAGCATGCATTTCACTTGCTCAAATCCAGACTTAAGACGGAAAGACCCACAAACAAGCAAGACCTGAAGGCTGCGGCTGTAAAGGCCTGGCAAAGCATTAAGAAGGAGGAAACCCAGCGTTTGGTGATGTCCATGGGTTCCAGACTTAAGGCAGTGATTGCCTCCAAAGGATTCGCAACAAAATATTGAAAATAAAAATATTTTGTTTGGGTTATGTTTATTTGTCCAATTACTTTTGAGCTCCTAAAATGTGGAGTGTTTGTAAAGAAATGTGTACAATTCCTACATTTTCTATCAGATATTTTTGTTCAACCCTTCAAATTAAACGTTACAATCTGCACTTGAATTCTGTTGTAGAGGTTTCATTTCAAATCCAATGTGGTGGCATGCAGAGCCCAACTCGCGAAAATTGTGTCACTGTCCAAATATTTCTGGCCCTAACTGTATGGGACTGTTCAGTGTGCTACACAATTTACTAAATAGAGAAGCTGTGTATATACTTTGAGTGTGTTACATGGAGGAGTGGTGTATATACTGAGAGTGGAGGAGCTGTATATATACACTTTTGGTGTAGTATATGGATGAGCAAGTGTATGGAATGGCCCAGGAGGAGTGTGTGGAGGATGGGAGCGATAGTTGTAATCTCCACTCTGGTGCTCCCTAAGGTGGTGCAGTGGTCTGGAGCACGGACCCTTTTCTTCCCTCATGGCATACCCTGGTACTGGGGCTCCTGCCTGGTGGTAGTTGGAGGGCCCTTGATGGTAGAGGTTTAGATGAGTGCAAGGCAGGACCAACGGATATTGGAGACAATAATCATAGCTGCATGCTATTCCCCTCCAGAAGCTGTGTCTCTAAATCTCCCTAGACATACTGGCTGGTACTGCTCACCATGCTGAGTAAAACGATACCTTTCTTTTGTCTATAGGATAAGTGGCTGAGCAATTGGAGCACTAGGAGGCGCGGCTGAATCGTCTGAGCACTGCTCTGCACACACTCTCCTCCCCTTGATTGACAAGACATCAGGCTGAGGGCAGAGCCCTGTCCAAGAACTGTGTGCTAGCAATATGATATCACTATGTACTATAGCTTCACCACACTGAGATCTGCTCAGAAAGCTAATTACCTATTACTGCTTTATTCCCAAGCACATATATAACTATGTATAAATATATCAGGGGTCAGTACAGAGATCTCTCCCATGATCTATTTATCCCCAGGACTGTGACTGTGACGAGGGAACATCCTCTGCGCCTGGAGGAAAGAAGGTTTGTACACAAACATAGAAGAGGATTCTTTACGGTAAGAGCAGTGAGACTATGGAACTCTCTGCCTGAGGAGGTGGTGATGGTAAGTTCACTAAAAAAGTTAAAGAGGGGCCTGGATGTATTTCTGGAGGGTAATAATATTACAGGTTATAGTTACTAGAGATGGGTCGTTGATCCAGGGAGTTATTCTGATTGCCTAATTGGAGTCGGGACGGAATTTTTTCCCCTAAAGTGAGGAACATTGGCTTCTACCTCACAGGGGTTTTTTGCCTTCCTCTGGATCAACTTGTAGAAAAACAGGCCGAACTGGATGGACAGATGTCTTTTTTCGGCCTTATAAACTACTAGCAGAAAGACCCGGCTTCGCCTGGGTATATTTCATCTATTTATTTAATGTTTCTGTGTGTCGTTGCAGAGAGAAAGTCAATGCAGCTGACAGAAATTGATTTTTACCTTCATTTTTTCAATCCCTATTGGCTGCGGAGTGGGAGGGGGTGTGGTTTAATGGGACATGGGGGGGGGGGAGGTTAAGTCCTTCATTTCAGGGTGGCCTGAATTATAGGTTAATGCCATGGTAATTTGAGGAAACACAATGGGTAGCAGTGGAAGAAAACATTGCTTTGCGCGGGTATATTTAATCTATTTCATTTAATGTTTCTGTGTGTCGTTGCAGAGAGAAAGTCATCCTCCCTCCCATCCCTTCAGCTGACAGATGTTGATTTTTACCTTCAATTGTTCAATCTCCATTGGCTGCGGAGTGGGAGGGGTCATGGCCTGACTGAGTCGGGGGCGTGACGTTGCAAGACCTGGGGCGGGGTTTTAAGTCCTTCTTTTGATGTTGGCCAGAATTACAGGTCGATGCCATGGTAATTTATGAGGACACGCCATGGGTAACAGTGGAAGAAACCATTGCTTTGCATGGGTATATTTAATCTATTTCATTTAATGTTTCTGTATGTTGTTGCAGAAAGAAATTCAACCTCGCCTCCCCACCCCTACAGTCTGACAGAATTTGATTTTTATTACCTTCCAGTTTTTTCATCCCCGTTAGGCTGCGGAGTGGGAGGGGGCGTGCCTGACAGAGTCGGACGTGGTTTTCGCGAGATTCTGGGGCGGGGGTCAGAGTGGCATGAATTACGAGGTCGATGACATGGTAAATTAATGGGGACCCGCCATGGGTAGCTTTGGAAAAAAACATCTTTCTAATTAGTACTGAATGGTCGTAGTCTAAAATTAGTTCCAATTTCATCTACCGATTTTGTGTGTCGTTGCAGAGAGAAAATTCCACTCCTCCCACCCCTGCAAGCTTGATTTTTTTCAAATCCCCGGTTGCCCTTGCGGAAGTGGGGAAGGGGGCGTGGCCTGGCAGAGTTTGGGGGTGGTGGAATTATCAAGATGCTTCGAACGGTTTGTAGTCTGAAATTAGTCCATTTTGCATCTAAAATTTTGTGTTGTCATTGCAGAGAGAAATTCTCCCTCCCACCCCTGCAGCTGACAGAAATTTATTTTTCCCTTCATTCTTTCAATTCCCTGGTTGGCTGCGGAGTGGGAAGGGGGATGACCTGACAGAGTCGGGGCGTGGCTTAGCAAAGCGCTTCGCATAGGTGCATTTAATCTATTCATTTAATGTTTCTGTGTGTCGTTGCAGAATGGCTGCGAGTGAGAGGGGCGTGGACCTGACAGAGATGGGGCGTGGCTTAGCAAAAGGCTGCTCGAACGGTTGTAGTCTATAATTAGTCTATTTCATCTAAAATTTTTGTGTGTCGTTGCAGAGAGAAATTCACCCTCCCACCCCTGCAGCTGATTTTTTTCAATCCCCGTTGCCTGCGGAGTGGAGGGGGCGTGGCCTGCAGAGTTGGGGGTGTGGATTATCAAGATGCTTCGAACGGTTGTAGTCTGAAATAGTCTATTTCATCTAAAATTTTGTGTGTCATTGCAGAGAGAAATTCTCCCTCCCACCCCTGCAGCTGACAGAAGGTTTATTTTTCCCTTCATTCTTTCAATCCCTGTGGCTGCGGAGTGGGAGGGGGCATGACCTGACAGAGTTGGGGTGTGGCTTAGCAAAGCGCTCCGTATAGGTGATTTAATCTATTTCATTTAATGTTTCTGTGTGTCGTTGCAGAATGGCTGCAGAGTGGGAGGGGGCGTGGTCTGACAGAGTTGGGGGCATGACTTAGCAAGACGATTCGAACAGTTGTAGTCTATAATTAGTCTATTTTATCTAAAATTTTTGTGTGTCGTTGCAGAGAAATTCAGCCTCCCACCACTGCAGCAAACAGAAGTTTATTTTACCTTTATTTTTTCAATCCACGTTGGCTGCGGAGTGGGAGGGGGCGTGGCCTTACAGAGTCGGGGCGTGGCTTAGCAAAGCGCTTCGCATAGGTGCATTTAATCTATTTCATTTAATGTTTCTGTGTGTCGTTGCAGAATGGCTGCGGAGTGAGAGGGGGCGTGGCCTGACAGAGATGGGCGTGGCTTAGCAAAAGGCTTCGAACGGTTGTAGTCTATAATTAGTCTATTTCATCTAAAATTTTTGTGTGTCGTTGCAGAGAGAAATTCACCCTCCCACCCCTGCAGCAAACAGAAGTTTATTTTTACCTTCATTTTTTCAATTCCCGTTGGCTGCGGAGTGGGAGGGGGCGTGACCTGACAGAGTCGGGGGCGTGGATTAGCAAGACGCTTCGCATGGGTGGATTTAATCTATTTTATTTAATGTTTGTGTGTGTTGTTGCAGAAAGAAAGTCAACCTCCCACCCATCCCTGCAGCTGACAGAAGTTGATTTTTACCTTTATTTTTCTCAATCTCTGTTGGCTGCGGAGTGAAAGGGGGTGTGGCCTGACAGAGTTGGGGGTGTGACTTAGTGAGACCTGGGGCGGGGGTTTTAAGTACTTCTTTTAGGGTGGCCTGAATTAAAGGTCAATACCATGCTTATTTATGAGCCCACGCAATAGGCAGCAGTGGAGGAAAACATCTTTTATTACTACTGAACTGTAGTAATAGAAAAAAACATAAGTTATATTTATGGTAACCGGAATACCTTTAACAGTGTCAGTAAATAGAAATGGATGAGATCCTCAGCTGCTGATAATTACCTGGTTGTTATGGAAACCTGCCCTCCCTGTGTGGCTTTGCAGAGAATGGCAGTTGGAGTTGAAAACCAAAGCTCCCAGTTGTAATGTTGGCTAATGGAGATCATATTTTGGGAATATCTCGGGAACGGTACGTCCTAGAGAGATGAGACCTGGTCTAAAACCTGCCCGGACACCTGATGTACCTGTGTGCCGAATTTGGTGAAAATCGGTCCAGTAGTTTGGTCGCGCATAGAGAACAGACAGACAGACAGAAATTCATTTTTATATTATTAAGAGATATTACTATGTTACATGTATGATTATGATGACACCAGTAATATGTGAAAGCTTATAAGCATAGAAAAATCCTATATCTCTATGTGGTAATGCTATGGCTTAGTGGTATAGTGGTTTACCATGCATGTAAAGATCTTAGGTTCAAATCCCCGAAGGTATGTAAAGGTTTTTAGTTTTTTTTTTTAAGGCTATACTATATAAAAAAAAAGGCTATACCATATTAAAAGGCTATACAGTGGTCCCTCAAGTTACAATATTAATTGGTTCCAGGACGACCATTGTATGTTGAAACCATTATAAGCTGAGTAATCGGTTCCAAAGCCCCAAAATGTCACCCAAGATAAGAGAAAATAAAGATTTAAGAAAAATAAGCAGATAGGTAAGACAGATAAAACAAGCCCTTACATTTAACAGTCAGGAATAGCTGCTAACTAGCAACTAATACAGCTAGTTTCAACTCAGAATGGGTCAGAAAAGACCATTGTATGTTGAAAATATTGTATCCAGAGGTCATTGTATCTTGAGGGATCACTGTACTATAAAAAATATTTACTCTAATAATAATAATAATAACCTTACTATATTGAGAATAGTGTTTTGTTTTTGCTAAAACCTATTACCTATTTATTCACAGACACATATGATTATAAAGAAACCAGTAATATTTATTAGCTTTGTAAAAAAATAATAAATTGCAAAACATATCTGAAGAAAAACATTTTGGTGTCTCTCCCAAGATTCAAACTCTGGATCTCTACATACAAAACCAATTACTTAACCACCAAAGATGCCTGTTTGTCCCATGCTAATAAGCTATCACATATTACTGATGTCTTTATAATTATATATTGTGCCTATGAATAAAGCAGTAGTATGTAGATTAGCTTTCTGAGCAGATCTCAGTGTGTTATAGTGTATGGAATATATGATATTGCTAGCACACAGCTCTAGGACACAGCTCTTCCCTCAGCCTGTTGGCTAGCCCTGTCAATCAATGGGGGGGGGGGGGGGTTAGAGCACAGGGGATGTTACAAGGCAGTGCTCAGACAATTCAGCCCCGCCTCCGAGTGCTCAAAATTCTAATTTGCATATGAATAAAAATGCAGATATCTTTCAAGCTGTTTATTGTACAGACAAAATAAAGGTACACTTTTAAATAGCATGATGAGCCCTACCAGCCAGTATGTTTGGTTTAATAGGGTTAATCCTGGTGACAGAGCTACTTTAACGTACTTTTATGGACATTACGCACTGTATGGACTAATCTTGGATATGTGATGTAAGTCATCATTACTGTATATTGTTTTCTATGAAGATTAAAGTGAACACTTGCAAGGTTATGGCTGCAGTTTTGATACATCTTTTTTGCATATTAGATATACTGTGGATGTACTACATGGAGGAGCAGTGTATATACTGTGGGTGTACTGCATGTCGAAGCTCTTTACATACTGAAACTGTACTATGTAGAAGTGCTGTGTATATACTGTGCTGTGGGTGTACAATGTGGAAGAGCAGTGTATATACTGTGGGTGTACAACGCAGAGGAGCGGTGTATATACTGTGGCTGTGCTACATGGAAGAGCTATGTATATGCTTTGGGTGTACTGCATGTCGAAGCTCTTTATATACTGTGGCTGTACTACATGATAGAGCTCTGTATATACTGTGGGTGTATAATGTGGAGGAGCAGTGTATATACTGAGGATATATTACGTGGAAGAGCAGTGTATTTACTGTGGCTATACTACATGGAAGAGCTGTGTACATACTTTGGGTTATTCTAAGTTCAATGTACCTGCACTCATCAGATCGCAGAAGATGCACAGCTTAAAGGGAACCTGTCATCTCCGAAACACCCCCTGAACTAGAGTAAGCGGTGTATAGTGTAAGTGATGCTGAATCCGATTATGTAAGTTTTATCTTCATACTCACTTCCATTCTGACGCTGTGCTCCCACAAACCTGCAGTAAAATGCACTCAGTGGACTCCAGTGCTCACTCACATAATGAAGAGGACTCAAAGAAGAGTCCTCTCAATGCATTTTACTGCAGGTTTGTGGGAGCACAGCATCGGAATGGAAGTGAGTATGAAGATAAAACTTACATATTCAGATTCAGCATCACTTACACTATACACCGCTTACTCTAGTTCAGGGGGTGTTTCGGAGATGACAGGTTCCCTTTAAAGAGACCCTTTCACCACGGAGTATACTAAGTTACATCACAGTAGGGAAGAGGTACAAATAATTAAACACACAAAAAGATACCTTTGGAAGCATAACAACAGTAAATTCAGCCATTATGTTACGAGAGAAAACAGCTCCTGGGAGCGGCCATCTTGTGACTGGCAGATCAGCGTGCTGTGTGCATATAAGCCTCACCCCCACACTCCAGGCCTGTGAGCTCTGTGTCACAGCAGTTAGAGCCTCCTATCAGTGTCACTGATCACAGCTGCCCCTGTATATAACCGCATAATAACTCAGATAGGCTTAGATACACTGGAAGAGCAGTCCTATCATGTGTGATATTCTGCTGCTAGTCTCCTGTATTTGAGGCAGTGCTATTTATTCTGTGTACCTAAGCCTACAATGTATAATGCTATGCTGCAAAGGCCATGTATCTGCTACAGTATCACCCTCGACAGGCTTAGATACACAGGCTTAGTAGCACAGCATTACACATTATAGGCCGGGACACTGAATAAAAATTACTGTCTCAGAAATCATGGGATCAGATACATTAGCACATTATCAATCACAATAGTTCTGGTGTATCTAAACCTAGTATTTGTGCATCCTGTGTAACTAATCTGAGCTGTGTATCTAATCTTATATGTGATACTGTTTGTTGAATCACTGGATCTAATCCAATCATGTGATATTGTGTACTGGGCTGTGTAACTAATCCCATCATGTGTGAAACTGCTGAGCTGTGTATCTAACAATATCACGTGTGTTACCGTCTGCTGAGCTGTGTATCTAATCCTATCATGTGAGATACCGTCTGCTGAGCTATGTATCTAATCCTATCCTGTGTGATACTGTCTGCTGAGCTGTGTATCTAATCCTATCCTGTGTGATACTGTCTGCTGAGTTGTGTATCTAATCCTATCATGTGAGATACCGTCTGCTGAGCTATGTATCTAATCCTATCCTGTGTGATACTGTCTGCTGAGCTGTGTATCTAATCCTATCATGTGAGATACCGTCTGCTGAGTTGTGTATCTAATCCTATCATGTGAGATACTGTCTGCTGAGCTGTGTATCTAATCCTATCATGTGAGATACTGTCTGCTGAGCTGTGTATCTAATTCTATCATGTGACATAGGATATACTCAAAAAATCCATTCAAGATGGATTTTTGTGTGACTGTCGTGTTGCAGTATGTCCCAATAAGACAGCATCAGCTATAATTACACTGCAACTTTTTGTAACGCAAATGATTGATTTTAACTATAGCTGTAGTCCAAATGAATGCAATCTTGTGAACTGCTCTGCTGCTGTCATTCAATAGTTAAAATCAATTAGTCACACTGCAAAAACTTACAGTGTAGCTCAGACCTAAGGTGAGGAGACACTGGTCACGTGATCCCGTAGTCCTGGGCTACACTTTTTCTATGACAGAAAAAAAGGGTCAAAAACCATGGGTGGCATGGTTTGTTTATTCTAGCAATTTTTTTTAACACAACAGCAAGTTAAATGCGATAAACTTACAGTGTGTTAGGGCTCATTCAGACAACCGTAGTGTTTTGCGGATCCAAAAAACACAGATGCCGGCCCGTGTGCATTCCACAATTTGTGGACTACCATAGAAAATGCCTATTCTTGTCCGCAATTGCAGACAAGAATATGACACGTTCTATCATTTTTTGCAGGGCTGTGGAACGGAACCAAGGATACAGACAGTACACTGTGTGCTGTCCACATTTTTTGTGGCCCCATTCAAATAAATGGCTCCGTACCTGTTCTGCAAAATTGCAGAACGAGTGCAAACCTATATATATGGCCGTGTGAATGGGCCCTCAGAATGATTTATAAGGCTACGCGTCCCTGTGAGACCTGGAGTCTGCTGAATAACACTGTGACATACACCAAGTTCCTTACACTGAACTCACATGTGTATATTTAGTCTTATACAAACAATCATGAGATCATCTGTTAGGACTTATGCACACTAACGTGTAAAGGCCGTGCCCATAATGCGGACCGCAAACAGGACTGGTGCGGACCAGAGGTATGGAGCCGAAGCCCACAGAAGCACTACAGAGCGTTTTTTGGTCCCTGCCTCTGCACCTTCAAAAAATAGAACATATTTAATTCTTATCCAGTATCACAGATAAGGATAGGACCTGTCTATTATTTTTAAAAAATAATATATATATATATTTTTTTCACACACATACACACACACCATTTTGTATATATATATATATATATATATATATATATATATATATATATACATATACACACAAATATATACAAAATCAACCCACTTTTTTCAAAATTAAAAAAACACACAACGTCTATCTTATTAAAATATAAAAAATATTTATCCCATACAGCAAACAGTGAAACGGTAAAAAGTCAAAATGGCGTTTCTATGTATTTTTGGTTGTTTCACCTTCCACAAAAATTGAATAAAAAGTGATCAAAAAGTCAGACACACCACAAATTGTACCAAAGGAAAGTACAGATCTCCCAACAAAAATGACCACTCACACAGCTACGTACACTTACAAATAAAAGTTATGGGAGTTAGAATATGGTGATGCAAAGACATTTTTTTTTAGTATTAAAATGTAGGAAAAAAGTTATGGCTTTGGGAAGGCTGGGAGTAAAAAAAAAAACAAAAAAAGCAAAAACCAGAAAATCACCCTGTCATGAAGCATTTAAATAAAAAGGAAAGAAAATCCAATTAAAAATATACACATTTTTTCCTAAAAGGATGTTCAATAAAAAAAAATTGCAAAAATAAAATCTCCTCTACATATTTGGCATCACTGTGTCCATGACTACCCACACTACACAATCATGTAATTTATCCCCTTCTCCACATATACACACACACACACACAATACCGTGTATATTATATATATATATATATATATATATATATATATATATATAT